>JAAAKE020005598.1:0-11120 GCA_010014785.2 Anisolabis maritima
CTTTTTTGGTTTGTATTCGAAAATGATATTTTGGAAACAGCTGCATGCCCCCCTTGCAACAGTCTCGCGCCCCACAGGTTGGAAACCACTGCCTTAAAGTGACCCATACAAAAAACTAAAGAAGAGCCGCAGTTTGGCCACCGTTGCTATAGAACCCAAAATGTAATGCTTGCATTTTTATGAACTCAAAAGAGAAACTCTGATCTTAGGGTGTAAGAGGAAGGGTTTTCTCTCAGAAGGGACAAAACAAATATATATATATATATATATATTGTACCGATTGCAATTATGAACCAAACCTTCTCAGAGTATATTTATCTATTTTCCATTTTTTTTTTTTTTTTTTTCATCCACCTGAAATATTTTATCTTCATTGTTTTTAACAAACCATCTAATACTTAAATAAAGAAATTAGCTCTGTTTCATTAAATTAAAATTATTTTGATATTGATTATTCATTTCCCTTTCTGTAGGATCAATTTTGTATTTATATTTTTAAATATAAAAAAAATGATTTTATTCAAGTTTATATAATAATTATTTTAAATTAGGCCCACCTCTTGCAATTATTAATTAACCTTAAAACAACATCCATGAATAATAGGTATATTAATTGACCCTCTATGTTTATTTAATTATTTGTTTCATATAACGTATGTATAGCCACCTATGTGTTAATTCATTGTATATAAAATAGAGAGAAAACAAGTACACTCTCCCTTCCACCCCCATCCATCTGTGTATTGTGTTTCAAATTCGAACGCTATTTGAGTTTGAATGGCACTTGAAATTAAAATTAATTTCATCAGAATGTTCCCTCACTCTCTCTCTCTCATCTAAATAGTATTATATAGTGGAGTATTGATAAATTACAAGAGGCCATTGAAATGTAATAATGGCTTTTGATAAGTGATCAGTCTAGTTTAACACGAAGTGATTGGAATTCCATTCAAGGGCTAGTAGAAAACAAAAAAATTGTTTCAAACAACAATATAATTTTATATTAAATATGGTATTATATATAATATTAAGAAGGCAGTGAGTGACTCGGGTAGATAATCTGGATCTGTAAAACAAATCGGGTTCGTGTTCGGAAAAAAATTTGCCAGAAGGGATATGAAAAGTGGGAAAGAATCTCATCCAAAGCAACAAAAAGTGCCTGGATCTTAAGACGGATCAATTTAAATCATTGTATTTATATCTATATGTTTAGTATTCGGAAAGTATTATGATCGTAAAAAAATTCGGTATTTCTAAGTCTACAAATGATTTGATCTTGTTTTTGTACAAAATACCTCAAGAACAATGAAATAAATTTGTATTTGTAGCCAACTTTTCAATAAAGAGAACAAATCAATTCCTTTATTACCGTAAACTCCCGTGATCCTGTTACTATCTTCCCTAAAATGTTTATCAATCACCTTTTAAAGTCCCCACTCTCTCTTAATCCTATTCTTTCTGGTTGCATGGGTCCTATGCTTCCATATCTAAAAAAAAAAAAATAATAATAAAGTATTTTATTGATATACTTTTTTAATTTGTATTTTTTTTTTTTCGATTATCTCAAAATCGGCTATAATGATTTTGATTAAATTTCATATATTTTTTTTTTTTTTTTTTTTGTAAATTTCTTCTCTAACAATTTTAATTAAATTGACTATACTATAAAAAATTGGTAAAATAGAAATAGGGCGAGGGATCAGCTAAATTATTGTACTTTATTTTATATGTTTAAAATTTAAAAACATCAGGTAATTTGATCTCTAATTTGATATCTCAAAAAAAAATGGAGATAAATTAGGATATTTTAATGTAATCGTCTATTCGAGCCGGATGAATTATGTCTATAATTTGCAGACATGCTCTAATATATTTAATTTTGTTAACTAACAGTATTTAAACGTCATTCGTCTTTAAGTATAAAACGTTTTTTTGTTCTTTTCTCTTTAATTCTTCTTTTTAGTACTCCAGCTATTCTAGCGTATCTTCCGCCCGTTATTTCTCTACTATCTGACATCCGTATTGTCGCCTGACTCACAAGATGATACTTAAATGAATTAAACCTTTTTGATGTTCTTAATTCGTTTCTTTAACAAGAATTGTACTCTAACTTTCTGTGTAGCTAGTCCCATGCCATGGTTTGATACCTAAATGAACGAAATTCTTATCATACAAAAGACTTCACTTCAACCTCTTATCCTATTTTGTTGTTAGTCACCTAACCTATACCTTTACCGCAAGAACAATAATATTATTCAAAAAGGAATTAATAAAAGATATATTTTTTGAGGAAATAAAGAAGATCATCATCTTCAATACTACTTGTTTTTTCTTTACCTCCTATATTGCAATTAAATAAAATGTCTACAGTTCTATAGATTCTAGTTATTCCAAATTTATTGAAATGAAGCACACTTATTTGAATCTAGCTTACCATAATGATTATTCCGCATTTGTCCAGTTTGCATGTTGAATCCTACCTGAAACAAAAAGAGTAATTAATATATGAATTTGAATTAAAATTTCTATAAAACTTTATTTTAATAAATGTTTTATTTGCAATAAATAAATTATCTCCTTCTTCTCACTAGCGATGACCAAATTCTCAAAGAGAATTTATTTTGAAGAGACCATAGAATATTGCCATAAATAAAAATATTTTTAATACGGTTTTAAAATTAAGTTTTATATTTTTTATAAAAATCGTTTAGAGAACAAAGTCTAGAAAATAAATACCAGAGAAAATTACATTTTTCTTTTAAAATAGAAAATAACGCAATCCATCATCATTGGTGACTATCAAGATTTCAAACTATTTGACATTTATCTTGGAACACAATAATCATATAGCGACCTTAATTTTAAATAATAAATAGGAATCATACTCCATGTTTAGTGCCAAGAATCCAAAGATTTAAAAAAAAAAGATTGAACTTATTCACGTTGAATTCTGAATGGCATATATTTATGATCATTAATCAAAAATAAGCAACTATATGTAGGGATTCGGAAAAGACTAATAATTTTACTGTAATTCTCTTGAAGTTAATTATTTATTTATATTTAAATTTAATTTACAAAGTAAATATATGAATACAAAGTGTAGGAAAAACTAGAAATATTAGATATCTGGCAGGAGTTCCCGATCCGTTTTCCATCATATCTGGCATTCAAGACTTAGGAAGACTCAATCGCTGATTTTAATTGATATTATAACTTGGGATCTTAAAAACACAGGTGGCTTCTGAATTCCGATGAAGAGGAAACTCGCGGTAATCTATTTTAATTTCTATTAACTCAGGAAAAGTCTTTTCGCAAAATTTGGTCTACTCATTTATCTAATCTAGTATTTCGAACAAATTGACCCTATTTTCTAAATATGGTAATTCTCTGGTACCGACTAACGTGCAAATTATGAAGTATGATTGTAAAATTAAACCCATTGTTTGCTGAATTAACATGTTCGAATATAAAATATGTTCTCCTTCTTCTAAGGAGAGTCTTATCTAATCCTTTAACATAGTTTCAAACAGGACAATGAAATTCATCGAAATATAAACATGATCCTATTTAAAAATCCATTCCCAGGATCTCGAAAATGAATGCAACTAGCCTAGAAAGATCTTTATTGGCAAAATGTGGGAAATCACTTTAGGCGTCTTTGACGTAAGTAGTTCAAAAAGATATAACAATTCTTTCATTGTAATTCTGAGAATTTGTTGGCCCATTCAACATAAAGTTTCAAATGTAGGCTTTTTAAATTTTTTTTCGACATCTAATATTTATTTATTGATTAATTGGTAACCTATAAATAAATTTTTGTCTCTCAGGAAGGAAAGCCAACCAGTGACCTTTGGTACGTGAAGCAAAACCTCTACTTCTGTTCCAAGAGACAGGGCCAAAATAGTTTTGAGAAATTAA
Organism: Anisolabis maritima; assembly: GCA_010014785.2. NCBI lineage: Eukaryota > Metazoa > Arthropoda > Insecta > Dermaptera > Anisolabididae > Anisolabis > Anisolabis maritima. The sequence goes on from JAAAKE020005598.1 coordinate 3,922, forward strand.
TAGTTTCAAGGAAGTGTTATCAGAACTTCAAAAAGGTCTCAATAAATAATAACATAGTTGATTTACAAAAATCATTTTGAATATCGGATTGGTTGATCCACAATAGATTTATAAACTTTTTCAAGACTATTAGGACAGGTCTATCTATACAGAATCTAAGAATTAGCAGTTTCAGTTTATTTATTTGGTCCTTTGATGGTAAGCAAAATACCTTCATTCGACAATTTTTTGAATTATGGTGGAATCCATAACTTATACTACACTATTCCAAAAATATTTAGCAACTCATAGCATAGGAATATAATAAAAAGGAGGCCGAAGAAGATTCTTTCATTCTAACTCTTCTCTTCTAGATTAACTTTTAATTATGGAAGGCTTCCCTTTTCTACTAGGTGTATAAATAAAAATCAAACCCATAGAAATATTGGATTTAGAAATTTCAATTTTTTTTTTCTCCCAAAATTATTTCTATCTCTTAATTTCTGTTTCTAATACTAATTCCGGATTCTTCTACCCCCCTATTTTTTTTAGCTCTTCATTCAATAATCTTTCTATAGATTTTAGGTTTTTAGGTCCATTGGTGGTTTATTTTCAATGTTATAGGAAATTCCGTTTGGCCAAATTAATGGTAGAGTTTATTCTATTAATACTTACCAAACTACATTTCTGATGTCCCGGTTGAATTTCTTCCTATAGATGAGCTCGCTGGAGGTTTCTACACGGTGATACACGGTGATCGAAGCTCTGAACAATATTGTTGTTTGTTTCTCCGTCGGTGACGACTCGTCTTTCATTCCAGCCTTGGAATAGCGGAAACTTTAGCGTGACATTTATCTAGTTAGACGCGATGCTCCTTTTTTTTATCTTAAATTCTATCTACTTACCTGGATCTTCTTTTTCGATATTCCTTCCTAATGAAATATATATCCTATCCATGTTTAATTATTGTTTCTCGACCCCCTCCCCCTTTCCATTGAAACTTGGAAGGTATCTTTATATCAAAATTTTAAGATGTTTCCCAAAGAAATTAATAGAATTTCCTCAATAGTTTTGAAGCTTTTGTGTTGTCAGACCCTCTTTAGCCTCCGAATTAAATGACACAAATATGACTGGTCACCAATACGGCCCTGGATATCAATAAATAACAAGCTTTTGATTTCTTCTAATAAACGTGATTATAAATATATTATGATTGTTATATTAATATTGTTGTGCAATTGAAATCTTTTTTAAATTTTCCCATGAATAGATGGATGGATTAAAATACGGATTTGGGAGAGCGAGGCCCTTCGTGGCATTAATCCTATTACTGGGCGGAGGGGGAAGATTATCTCTCACTTTCGTACCCCATGAGAAGATTTCTAGCAAAGTTGGAAATACTTTTTTGCAGCAAGCCGGACTCGAATCCGAGCTGTTTTGCATCGGAAATCCGCAGCTTAGATACTAGCTCCTTTGGCGTTAATTTTCCCATATTATTATTATTATTATTATACTTTAATAAATTTTTCTATTTTTAATTTTCTCGGACAATATTTAAATTCAACCAAATATCAAAAATCTAACAATCTAAGAAACATAAAATTTAGACTACAAAAGTAGGTAAGTATTTTTTCCATTGAAGGAGCATTTATTCTCTTAAATTTTGATGAGGATAGAATCAACATTAAAAATTAAATTAATTTTGGCCAAAAATGAAACCCTAAAAATCTTTAATACTGGAATTTGGTCTCTCTTTTCTGGTTTTGTGATCCAAGATAATCATAGAACACGATCGTTTTCGCACAATATTGTCGTATGTAACCCATTTCTCATCCCAAGTCACCATCATCCATTTCAGATTTGATTCAGTTTGGACAAGGCTTCGCATATGGAAATTCGGCCCATCATGTTTTTTTGCGTCATTTCGTGTGGCACCCAAACATCAAGCTTCTTTTTGAATCCAGATTTATGCAAATGATTTAAAACTGTTTTGTGGTCGATCTTCAGCTCCTGGGCAATAATATAACAGCTAACATGTCGGTCTACTTCGATCATTTCCATGATTTTATCGACATTTTCGACGACGGGACTACCTGTGCTAGGAACATCTTTAACATCAAAATTACCGGAACGGAATCGATGAAACCAAAATTGGCTGTGACAGTTTTGGGACCATAAACACCATTCACAATTTTAGCAGCTTGGCTTGCATTTTCATCTTTATCGAAGCAAAATTGTAAAATATACCGAATTTTATCTTTATTGACGTCCATATTTACGCGCTAAATCTCGCAACTAAATCGATCAATCACAAAACTGTTTTTTAGTACGGAATATCACATTTCCAACGAGTATAAGTATGAACTTATGTGATTAATACATTACGAGATATACGTATATTACTAGAGCCATCTAGAGAAAAAATAATGGATTTCTTTTTCCCCAAACTATTATTATTATAGCAGCACTTGTCTATGGTGGGGTTGAGAAAAAATAAATAAAATGCCATATTTTTATCCTATCTAACTTTATCCTTTGCCTTTGCTCTACAATTTTATAATTATAGAGGGAGGTTATTATGATGATGAAAAATTTAACCCTCAAATCTTTAAAAATATCTTTACTTTTTTTTTTTAAATTTTTATTAGCTTATAACTCTGGAACCATTCATCGGACAAGGATGAATCTTTACGAATTTCTTGTCCTAGAGGTATCTAAGAATGTATTAAATTTTGGAATCAGTCTGGCCCTCCAATATTTGTTAATAACTTCGATTTTCTTAACATTCGTCTTTTTTGATCGGAGACTTTGTCCTCATTTATTTATATTATTTGGTAGCCAATATAATATAAATTTTTCCCGGAAGCAAACCCCTCGATAGGTAAGGCCAGACCTCTACCTTTGCACCAAAGAAGGGTTATCTGCATGATCTTTACTGTTTACCTTTTTTATACATATTTTGGAAAACTACATTTCCCAATTCAGAATGAAACTCGTTATCCATTGCTCGATTGGGTTAAGTGGTCATAGACCAAACCATTCTCTGGTAAGATGAGACAATAATGAGATTATACTAAAATTGATTTAAAGATCCAATACAATCCGGTATAAAACCTAATACAACTATTCTGACATAGAAAATCTTGCAGTTTCATATCCTTTGATGTTGAACAATTGAAGATATGCCTCCATCTAATAAAATTTCTGAGTTTATTCTTAAGACACAATTTCTGTCCTTTTTTTCTACGCGCAATTTTTTTTTTAAATTTTGATTGCTGAAGCAAATAAAAAATTTTAATACTCACCGAAGTTTCCATGTTCTCGCTGATTGTTTTTCAAATGGTTTGTGTTGGCTGTTACTTGAAGAAGTCTTCTTCGTATCTGATGTATGTACACGTTGGCAGTACGAAATAACACTGCCACTGACTGACTGAAAATATCCAATTATTTGGTCCAATTCAAAAAAAAAAAATTGTTAAACAGAAAATACAAATAAAAAAAATTTGAATGCCAATTTTTTGTCTCATAAAAAAAAAATTCCTCTATCCCAAGAAATTTTTCCACAAACATACAATTAATATGCAAAATAATATGAGAATTTAATATTATTTCCAAAAATTTCTTCAATCTATTAGAACAATTACTAAATTTCCATTTCCATTATCATCATCATTTGAAAAATTAGTGCTATAATTTATGGGATGGTGAGAAATAACCAGCACATATTTTAGACCAACGTTTAATGAGAATATTTCAGATTCCATACGAAATCTAGTGTAGAGATTTATTTTAATCTAAAGTAATTCTATTACTAATACCAAAAAATAATTCTTATTACTATTTATATTTTATTAAAATATATATTAATCCAAAAAAAAAAAAAAAAAAAGATCTTCAATTATTGATTGTAATATAATCTGAAATATTTTCATTAAAGTTTGAAGATTATTTCTTTATATTACAACACCAAGGAAAACTTCGAAAATTACTCACCGTTTTTTTTTTTTTTTTTTTTTTTGTCTTCTTCTAAACAAGAGTTGTTCTCATTTTTCACTCAATTGTAAGTTGTAATCATTTGACTGATTTCTTCTTCACAATACTTTTAGATTTTATTCTTCCTCTTTCGTCATTAAGATAATCTTTTTTTTTTTCCATTCGATTCGAATAATCCGATGAAGGAAAATGAAATTGAAATTATTTATTCTCATTGCCGTTTTTTTTTTTTTTTTTTTTCATTCTTCTTCAAAGATCTCCAGTCTTTTATCAAAGAATAATTCAATTTCAGGGATTGATTGATTATAGGGTAACGATTGCACTTGTATCTGATCTATTATTCCCCTCCCCCGTTTTCTGTAATTACTGAAGAATCTTCATTTTCTTAAAGCCTGTGGCTTCCATTACTTTGGGATGGATGTTTCGGGAATAAGATCCCATCGGTATAATTTTCTTGAAATAAATACCTTTCATACCCAAGATAATATAATATTTAGAGATCTAATGCAAAGAACTGAGATTAAAATTTAATCTATCATCATCAAGTCTTTAAGATTCTCCGTTATAGACGTTAGCATATGAGAAAAATGCTTCTTTTAGACGTAGACAACAACATAACATTACGTCACTTTACAAAATTTTTAACTTAATAAATTACTTTGAAAAAAAAAAAAAAAAAATTGTCACATAGATAAGTGAAATAAATAGCCATTAATATGAATAAATAGATAATAAAAAGATATAGAATGTAAAATTAAAAACTCTAAGAAATAAAATGTGAGTAGTCAGAAGAAATGCAAAATTTCAAAATTTACGATTTACTTCCTTCTGAAACGTAAATTAAAAAATTTTTCATTCCATTGACTCTCAACTTTTTTTTTTTTTTTTTTTTTTTTTTATTGTTATTCACAATATAATATAGAATACTCTGAGTAGTAAACGTTTTTGGTGTGTATATTTTTTTTTTTATATGATTACTAATTTTTTTTTTTTTTTTTTTTTTTTTTTTTTTTTTTTTTTTTTTTTAAAATTTATTAAAAAAGGGGAATTAAGTTTTTTTTTGAATTTTTTTTTTTTTTTTTTTTTTTTTTTTTTTTTTTTTTTTTTTCTTATTGTTTTCATTAAAATTCAATAGAAAACGGGAAATGAAGTTTACATGCAACTAAGTTTTATTATTATTATTATTATTAATATTATTATTATTATTATTATTATAAAATATATAAAATTAGATTATGTAGTAATAAAAAGAGTGAAAATTCAAAGAGTAAAAAATAAATACTACAAACAGATGACAAATTGAAGAAAGTAAAAGATAAACCATTATTGAAAAATGTTTTATCTTTCCCTCTCTTAGTACTTCACCTTGTACTTCTCGTTCTGGTTAAATATTAATTATTAATATATAAAAACTACTACTCTTTGTAGGAGTAGGAGATCGTTGATATGGTGTACTTTTTTTTTTTTCCCTACAAAAAATTTACTACAACTACATGATGAGTGGCCAAAGCACTGACAAGATAAACATCTCTCAATATTTTTTTTTGATGAAATTCTATATTTTTTTTTTTTTTTTTATAGTGTCGGAGTACAAATAATAATTAATTAAAATTTTAGAAAAAATTTTTCTTCCTTCTTATAACTTGTAAGGGATATGATACATGTAGATTTTATTATACATAGAAAATTCATCTTTTGAGTTAATTTTAGGGTGATGAGGGGGGGGGGGATTCATTTTTAATTTCTCAATAACAATTGACTTACCTGTTAAAGATTAATTTATTCACCGTTAAATGTATTGCTGTGAAATCTTGTGAAAATATTTAAAAAAAAAAAAACAAATACAAAAAAGACGAGAGTTTGACATCCTTTTGTTGGAGAGGAGGAGTAGAGGGGACAATCTCGTCCCTCCTCTCCCCCCCCCCCTCCTCACTCCTCACACCGCCCCAAATTCCAGCCTCTCTTATGCTAATAATTAAAAAAAAAGAAAAGAAAAAAAAGAATATTAAAATATTATAAGAGGAGAGAATATAAGAAAAAAAGACGAGAAAAATCAAAAAGAAAAAACAAAGAAGATTCTGGCCTGTAAGAAGCGGAGACCAGCGGGAAATGCGACCAACCTCTCGCAAAGCCGGGAGCGTACTGCCCCTATGAAGAAAAAAAATTTATTTGAAAAAATTTTAATAAAATTAGTCATTTTAAAAATTAAACAATATTATTTAGACTGATCCCCTTTTTGAAGAAAAAAAAAAAAAAATTTGATTTTATATATGGCCAGACGATGGGCCCACCTTTTTGAAGGAAGAGATGTTTTCTTGTCAGTTCTTAAGACACTCATGGATGAAATAATAAAAAGAAAAAAAATTCCTTTTTTTTTTTTTTTTGAATTCTTAATAAAATTAGTCATTTTTTTTTTTTTTTTTATCGGAATAATCCACAATTCAGTTTTAAATATGACACTAGACTTTCTTAAAATTGCTTTAATAATTTATGTCAGGAACTAACACGTTATGATTACGATAGTACTGGGATGAGTTTCCGTTACCTTCCCCAGGAGGGGAAGCCAAATTCGACATATCAAGGATTCTAACAGAATACATTTTTTTTTTTCAACGAAAATCGATTTAAATAGAACAATATTGCTAAAGAAATTGTTGAGGAGATATTTCAGATAACAAGTGTTGCTTTGCATTCTTTCTTTGTTCGTTGATTAAATGTTTATATATTATGAAATTATATTAAAAAAAAAAAACAAGCAAACTCACACACCTCCGGTGGTGTAATGGTGATCACCCTTGGGGTGTAAACTGAGAAATTCGGGTTCAACCCCCGGGAGGGAGCAATTTTTTTTTTTTAATTATTAAATATGTTATATATTTTTTTTTTTAAACATAATTTCATAGACTTATGTATGATAGAAATTTTTTATTTCGTGATAAATCACACCAAAAAAAAAAAAAAAAGTTCACCAGTTCTTTAAAAGTTTGACAAATGACAGTTGACCTTTAGGTCAGGATTCTTTGTGTCTCTTACTAAGATAAGATTACCTTACACTTACCAACTCCAGGTGAAGACTTTTGGTAACCTGAGTTGTGTTTGCAAATTGAGATTCGTAACCCACTTAGAGGATAACCTTTCCTTTAGAAAAAAAAAAAAAAAAAAAAAAAAAAAAAAAAGTTAATTCTATTTTTTTTAAAAAGGGGCGGAAAAAGAATGGATTTTTTTTT
>JAAAKE020005609.1:0-11120 GCA_010014785.2 Anisolabis maritima
AGATAACAACTCTTCTCTTTTATTTTAAATCATTTATATATAAATTTCCCTTTTCTTTTTATTTATTTTTTTTTAATATTAAATTTTTCTTTTTGGCTGACCTTAGCAATTCTCTTTGATCTGGGCGGGGGGGGGGGGGGGGGGGGAGGAGGGGGAGGAGGAGGAGAGAGGGAGTGAGAGAAAAAGAATGTCACGAAAGAATGTTAGAAAGAGAGAGAGAGAGAGTTGGTTTTGTCTGAAGAGAGAAAGAGAGCCACCCGAAACTTTTTGAATTGGACAACTTCTTTAGTCTGAGCTTATTTTTCCTCTAAAAATGGCGTATATTTCGGGTTCTGGCTTTCAAGTTCCCCTCTAAATTCTTTAAAAAAAACAATTAAAATAAAATTACCTTATTTAAACCTAATGCAAACAAAAGAGAAAATTTTAATTTTAGAGTGATTGAAAATATGATTAATAGAATAGTAAGTGACCTAGCAGTTCCTATTTAAATTATAATTGCTAATAACAGTTTATTTTTCTAGGATCTAGCCTCAACAGTGGAGGATTAAGAGGTTCCTTGTTTTTCCTTGAAGGGACCCATATATTACGACTAACTTTTTGCAAACAAATTTTCCCCTATCAGACCCAATTTTACTCCGTCTTCGGACTAATAAAAAGAACTAGCTTCTTTTTAGGAGAATAAGAGAAGATAGATAAGTTGATAGCAGAAATAAAAGAAAAGAGTTTAGCCAAACTTTGTAATTTTGAAAATTATTGTAAAAAAATGAGGTACAAAAAGGCAGCAGTGCTGGTGGTGTAAAATGTATAATAATTAAAAAAAAAATTTTTCTTATTTCTTCTTGAGAGCTCCAAGACTAAAAATTTTTCTTGTCCTTTTCTTCTTTTACTTTTTCCTCATTGGAAAAGTTTATTAAGAATTTATTTCTTATTCTACAAAAAATAGCGATCTCACTTATAATATCTAGTCAGCTTCACTCATCTCATGGAATTTTTTAAAATGTTTTTATTTAAGCCAATAATTTATAAGATCATTGATTGTTGAAAGTAATAATAAAACCCTAAAACAAAGAGATCCCCCCGTGACTTAGAGGTTAGAGATATTGACATTGTCAAAAACAAGAAAAAAAAAAAAAGAAATAAATTCTCTTCAGCTTTTTTTTTTTTTTTTTTTTTTTTAATATTGCTCAAAAAATTTTATTTGTTAATTACATTCCTTTTAATGTTGGATGAAGGTAAAAAAAAAATTCATTTTAATAATATAAAAAAAAATCCTTCCATAAAACTAGCAATTCGGCAAATCAATGCATAAATTTAATGATCGAGATTTTAGACAAAATAAAAATGACAAAGGAATAAGGGAATAATAAAATCAAGTTGAATTTTTTTTTATATTTCCAGAAGAGGTAAGCAAAAACAATTATTCTGGTAAAGTCTCTTGTAAAAAGATGTTTGATGATAGATTGCAAAGCTTTTCTCTTTCTAAGAGACGCTGGGGGGCCTTTAACGAGAGGAGGGACTGAATTTCAATTCAGGCCTGGTTAATTCCGTCTAATCCCTTTTCGAATGGTTGACAATGAGACCATTATTGGTTGGATGCTTACAAGCAAGAGATCAGAATGGTTCAGACCAAGCCTGGGTTTCTTGGTCATGATTTTAAAGGAGGAAAAAAAACTTAATCAAAATACCAATATTAATTATTGAAAGGAAAAGTTTTATTTAAACAAATAAAATTTCGAGCGAGGAGCATTTTTCAAATATTTCAATGAACTAACTTACAGCAGTTTTTCTTCTTCGATGAGCTAGGTATTTGAACAAATACAAAGCAATAGGAAAGGGTAAAAGAAAAAAAGAAAAACGTTATAAAATAAATTAATCTACAATCTATTTGTCTAATAAATTTAATGGAGAGAGTCAGGATATGAATAAAATAATTTCGTTTGGTGAATATTGGAGGCTTTTATATAAGGCCTAAATAAATAAATTCCTTTTAAACCCAACAAATTTTTCACGTTTTTTAAGGAAGAAAACATAAAACATTTTATCAAAATACCAATGGGTTGCAGAAATTAGGCAACCCAAATGTCCAACTATCTGGCCCTTGATGCAGAGGAAGAGCTCTTCCTCACAGCTTATCTAGATATTTTTTTGTACAGTATATTATTTTGCTAGAAAAATTATAAATATTGTGAAAATAACATCTACATCTCCCTACATTCCTAACATCCTATTTACTCATGTAACATCAACAAAAACATGAACAAGATTTCTCAAAAACGAAAAGCTGCTCGAGTTGGAAATTTAATATTTAAGTTAGGTATCCATATCACTTGCACCTCGGAGCTTTAGAATAAAATCGACTAAATAGTACTTTTTTAGTTTTTTCGATTTTTAAAAAATTCGATCTAACTATTTTGATTAAAATTCATAAAACAATTATTTATTGATGATCTTTGAAATAAACCCTTAACCTCCCCCCTCCTCAAATTGTTTGGGGCCCACTTTATTCTTGTACATTTTTAGATTTTTTATGAATTTCTCTTAAACCATTCTAACGATTTAGATTAAATTATAATATAATAAATTATATTAGAATCTTTAAGATGAATTTTTTCTTCTCTTTTTTCACCTCTTCAATTTAGAATTTTAAGAATCCGAAAGAACAGATAGGGCATCTCGTTGTCATGGTAACAAAATATAAATATTTTTAATTTCTTTGTTTGATAATAAACGAGATTTAATATGATATTTAATTTTTTTATAATTAAATATTTGGAATGAAAAAATTGGTGTAATCACTATTTACCTCTGGAGGATTGATATACTACCATAAAGAAAAAATATATCGAGACAAAAAATCCTGAGTGACCCTTTCATTACTTTCTCTTGCCTAATTAAGTAAGAGAAAGTTGTGTGATATGCTCTTAGTCAAACCAGATTTTATATATTGTATTTTTAAAATATATTTATATATGGTATTTATATTTTTTTTAAATTTGTATAATTTTATATAAAATAATGGTAAACAATTATAAACCTGTTAATGTGTGGAATTGAAAGGCGACAGCTAATAAATAAATTTAAAAAACTTTATAAATATTCTTTTAATTTTACTTATTTGTTGATCAGCTAGAGTTTTATTTATTGGTTTCAAATAAAAAGAATGAAAGCATGAGAGAAAGTTTTTAAGATTATAATCCGTTAAAAGAAATTTTAAGAAGTTTCCAACCCCGAAAATGATAAAAATTTTTTATTTTAATCAGATCTAATTTTTTTTTTCAAGTTTGGGCAGACCAAAAAAAAAAAAAAAAAAAAAAAAAAACGAGCCAATTTTAACGAAGAATTTAGAAGTTACTAATTATTGTTTGACTATGTAAAGATTCAGATTAAATTTTATTCATCTCCAACCAATTTATTCCTGGTGAATAAAATATAAATTAGATATAGTCATCTATTTATTAATTGATCTCAAAAAAAAAAATAAATAAAAAAATAAAAAATCGAGTAAATAAATTTTACCTTCTATTTTTTTTCTCGTTTGATTTTTTTCAATCAAAGATAATCCCTAAATCAAAGAAGAGATCAAGGAAACGTGATTAATCGGATGTCCTCAGTTTTATTGATAGATCGAAAATCAAAAAAATTATATAACTACCTATATATAGTATATTTTATTGCCTCTATGAATATTGTCATTTTTCTTTGCAACTCTAATAAATGTCACATTTTTTATATTCACCGCAATTTCTTTTCTTCCTTGCTAGATTCTTTTTCTTCATCTTCTTTAATAGGATTTACATCTTATCGAATCATAGTATTAAATTCTGATGTTTTAATCATAAGTTATTTTGGAGAAAGGGAGAGAGAGAAAGGAAAGTAAGAGAAGACGAATGTCTTTCTTTCTTTACTCTATTAAAAAGCATCAGGCACATTTCAACATCCGTTTTTTTTTCTTATTCTTTTTTTTTTTTTTTTAATAAAATATCAACTCGCGAGATTTCAATTTCAGATTTTATTTGTTCATTAAGGAAAATGTTATTTTTTATTTCTAAAAAAAATATATACGTATATATAATAAGTTAATTATATACAGGATGTTTTGAAGATGAGTTGAATAGACAATGAAATAAAAAGAAAATAACATTTAGTAAAAAATTTGGGTTGAGTTTCTCAATTTAAGAAGTTAAAAATTCTATTTTTAAAGAGAGTAATAAAAAGGTATACATAATTTATTTTATATCTTAAATAGACTAATAATAAAATAAAAAAATTATTGTCTTTAAAAAAAAATTTTAATTATCATCTATTCATATTAATTGGAGATTTCAATTTAGAATCCTAAATCGCTCTGAAATTAAAACCCAGTTTAGTGAAAATAAAACTATATGAGGAGTTAAAAGGTTACATCATACCCAAACGGAGGTTTAGTTATTGTTGGAGTTAATTAAATTATGTAGAATGGAATGGAGAAAGCAAAACAGCAAGACGTTGGCTGCGAAATCAGAAGTAAAACTGCCAATGGGCAGAGAGATAAGTAAATATTATGAGGGAAGGGTATAGGATTGGGTGAAACAGGAAGAGATTGTTCGATTGTGAGCACACAGCCAAACCTTTTCCACTAAATAATTGAAAATTTCTAATTTCAGCAAAACTTTAGCTACCTTCATTGAGAAATTATTCACATGTACGTATACACAGTATATAAATATAGTGGCTAATTTTATTAGCAACAAGGTCAAACGAGACATGCCTAATTATATTTGTATAATATATGAATATGCCAGGAATAAGAACCTTTATTTAGAAAAAAAATAACTCTATTCGTGCAGAGATAACCCGGTGCCTTTTAAAGCTAAAAATATACATATATTTAAATATTATAATATAATATAATAATAATATATTATATACTCATAGTATAAATGTTTTTAAAGACACATGTAATGATAAATAGAGTGAAATACTGATTAAGAAGTTACCAGAAAGGTGTAATGCAAAGATAGAGATAGAGAAGAGAGGTAAGTAAAAATATATCTTTACCTGTAAATGCATGCCGAATCGACCCGAATAAAGAAATTTATATATAATAAATAGGGGCTCTTATTCTTGCAATCTTCTTTCTATATTATATTATTGATATAACAACCTCATTCTGCCACATACATATATTTGTGTTTACTTTGTATTATTGTCGTTAATAAAAGCCTGGCCATTTATGTATATGTATATCTGAATAATGGATTTAAGATAGCTAAATAAAGTTTGACCGAAAGTCTCATAATTATGAATTTTTATTTAATATTTGAAAAAAAACCTTCTTGACTGCATTCTCACAATGCAACAGGAATTGTTTAGAAGGAAAATGGTATCGGTGGCGATAAATCATTTAGCTAATTCCAGAGGGTGCATAAATTACTTCGTGTTTGGTTGGCCTGTGGGTAGAAAACCTAAATGATCAAATTACTAGGAGATTTTCGATTAATTGCTCCAGACATGTTCAATTGTTAATTTCTAACATCTGCCTGGACTATCCTAAATGATCTCCAGATCGAAAACTGAAAATTTAAGTTGTCTTCTTCCCAACAAATGAATTTATGTACTTCGTGGAGATAAACGGTAATAACGTATGAATATAAATGGATAAAAGAAAATATTATATTATTAAACATTGGTGTGAAAAGTATAAATACTAATTTGGTTTTTATTTTTGTAATCTTCAAGATGATTAATAATATTTAAAAAATGTTTTTAAAAAACAATTTTATTTTTATGACTGGCTTCGGCCCTATATTTAGCCAGTAAAAACAAAAAATAATTTTTTATTATACTACAATTGTGATCTTGGTGATGATAAAAATAAAAAACAAATTATTTTCTTAAATGATTACATGTTTAGTAAAGACTTGGAAAAAATAATGGTTTCCAAGATCCGACATTACTTTAATTTTTTTTGCTATTTTTTTTTAATTTCATAGAATGATTTTCTTGAATAGAGAGAAAGACTTAATTGAAAAAATTTGATTAGAGAATTGAAGTGAAATTAAAAAAAAAAGTCCCTATTCAAATGAGTTTGATTTGCAAAAAGAGTAAATGAGAATACAATTCCATTAATTTATATTGTTTTTGTAATCATAGAATGCAAATTTCTAATTTTAACCCTCTATATTATATTAATGTTCAATCTAGAGAGAATGGGATATGAACCTAACGAAAGAACCGATGCTTTCGATAGTGCATATCTCAAAATAAATAAGAGTGGACGGATGCATTTTAATGCATTTTTAGCACGCCACTCAATACTTGTACGTTTTATTTTTGACACATTCCTCATTCACTCTCTCTCTCTCTTTCTCTTCAAATAAAACAACGATTCATCCGTCCAGAAAATACCAATCTATTTTTCAAATAGCTTCAAAAGAACTTTTTTTATTTGTTCGGAAATAATTTTAGGCAAACAAATGTGAGAGAGATAAAGCTTGTATGTAATAAATTAATATTTCGAGATCTCAATTGGAAAAATTGCAAAGAGAAACTTTTTTTTTTTTTTTTTTTTTTTTGTTTGAAAAAATCATCAATTATGTCAAATGATCTCTACTGAATTTAGAACATCTGTTGAAAAGGATAATATATGCAAATATTTTCCCATTTGAATGTTAAATTTAGGCTGGATAATCTGGCCATATGAAAATTGTATCTATTTTTAATTCGTTTATATGTTTCAAATAGAATTTTGAAAAGTTATTTTTAATTGGATATAAATTGAAAAAAATTTTAGACGATTGCTGATTGAGTTTTGTTGTAAACAATTTATTTTGTAGTGATCATTACTAACATGCGGTCACTATAATTTTTTTTTCTAAAGATTAAAATTTTTTATGTAATTAAGCAAATCATTCTATTTTTTTTTTTAAATTATAAGAATGAAAGTATATATGTCTTCAAAACCCAAAAAAATTATTTAAAATAATCTCAATAAATAAAGAGTTTCAAAAGAATAGAATTGGTTATCGTAGGTCGGTATTTCAGAGAGATGAAGAGAGTCATGAGCGTAGCTCTTTTCGTCAATGAGGGGAGGAAGTGGCCTTGTAATTGGTTTGAAGTGGACGACTTCACAATTATTGATAAGATTTCTGTAATTCCGAAGATTGGCTATAATAATTATCAGGATGAGATGGGTAAAAGGGGTAAATATTTTTTTATAAAATTTTTTAATTAACTGATCTCTCTAGGGACCTAGTAATAGAAGATTACTATATAAAAAATAGAACGTATCTAGAAAATCTTTTATTATTTGTTTTGGGGGCGCGTAGGAGTTTAAAATAAATTTTTTGTAAATATTTGAGCATATAATGGATAAAGATTGTCTAAATAAACTTGGTTCTGTCAACTCCCACGCATGTATAATTAACAATTTTAAATGTTTACCAGCCCGTCTTCGATCCACCTCCAGAGCTGACCCAAAGGAGCCTTAAAGGAGAATAATTTATAAAATCTAAATTCCTATTTAATAATTAATGAAGCGATTAGCCAAGGGATAAAGCAGCTAAGCATTTAATTCTGAGTTAAAGGTAGCTGAAACTCAAATCCAACTCATGGCAAAAATGTATCCATCTATTAGTGATGTCTCCTCCTGGGAAACCCATCTCAGTATTATTCCCAAGAAAGTTTCTCGAGGAACCACACAATCAGTCCTGACAAGAGGGAGAATTAATAATTAATTATTTCTTAATTAGTAATTAATGAAAGAATAATTTTTAAGAGATCATGATTGAAAAAGGAATATTTCCAATCTTATTTAAAAGAAATAAAAATGAAAGTCAAGTCAAAAAAATAAAAATAAAATACTTATTGAATAATAATAAATATTATATTCTCAAAACTACATAGAAGAGGCGCCTGACATTTAGACGACGCTTCCTTTTAGGCTTCTCTGTTGAAGCGGTTGCCTATGACACAATATACAAGGGGAATAATTTTTTCCAAACGGATTTACATCTTCCTTGAAATCAAATTGGAACTTCATTAATCATCTCGGCTAATTAGCGTCTTAAACATAATACCCCTATATGGAATGGAAATATTAGCATTGTTTTTAAGGATAGAATCTTCAATAAATTCGAAATGTGCACCTCTGTCTTACAGTTTTCCTATTAAAAAACGCAATAAAAAGATAAATAGATATCCATCTATTAGATATATATAAAAGAATAAAAAGTTTCTAATGAAGCAAGTCCGGAAAGTGTTATTGAAAGGAAAAATGGCGACCGTCCGAGTGGAAAATTCCGTATTGATGCTCCGAAGATAAATGGCGGCCGCTTCATTACCCATTGAATGTGGCTCTCTTTCCTTTATTTGATTAGCCTAATCCTCGGGGATGGATTCCTTGTTATTTTTCCTTCTCCTCTTCTCTTCTCGCCCTCTTAATTGACGCCTTCGGCTCGATTGAGACGTGTTTTGTGCCTTGGCGCCCCTTTGGCCATTCCCTCCCGGGGACGAAGCGTCGGGTGACGCCCTCTTTTTCGTGATCTTGTTTTCTAACACAATTTGTCATCGAATTACTGCGACAAACTTGCAATCATCATGAAATTAATTCCTTTTTAAAGGAACACGTCTACTAATTTTGTTTTTCAAAATAAGCTATTTTTTTGGAAAAATTAACCATTGAATTGACAGGTATCTTTATTTATATCAATTGGTATCCAAATGATTTAAAAAATTTTTCATCGGCTGGGATCCGAACCCACACCCCTTGACTCTTAAGGTTATCAATATTGACAATGCCTCTCAGCCACGAGGGGGAGGAGGGATTAAATTGATTATGTTTTAAATATTATTTAATAAACCTGTTTCGAACTCAATTAAGCCAGCGCGCTATCCTTGGCTCCAAGAAGCTCTTAAAAATTATTTAATTATCAAAATAACTTAAGCAGAAATTTATTAATAGAGCCATTATTAAAAATTTTTTTGTTTATATTAATTTTGTAAAATAATTATATGAATATATTAAAAGTGAAATCAATCAATTTATGCAAATCTTTTTGCGAACTCATAATCCACAAACGAATCAGGGATTTTTTTAATTAGTAACACAAATTAAAAAAAAAAAAATATTTTTTTTTTTTTATAATTTAATTGCATTTTTCCTTATTCTAGGTTTTTTTTATTTATTTATTGTTTGAATGACTAATATTTTTTGATATATATTAACATGCTATTATCTATCAAATTTTTTTTAGTTTTTTCGGCATCTAGGCGATATAGATTTTAAACGATATATACGCGTATATTATATAGAATATTACGATACAATGACCAAATCATATTTATTTACATCAATCGGAATACATTTAAATAAATTTGTCTGGAATGCGAACTCATGTCCCTTGGCTTTTAACTTTGAAAATGTCACTTCCTCTAACCTCTAGACCACAGGATGGGGCATCTGACATATTAGTGGATTATTTTCTCTTCACTAGTAAAAAAAATAATTAGTTGACAAAAAAAAAAAAAATTAAAAAGAAATCCTACATAGAGAAGCCGGTGAAAAGGTTATTAAAGGATTTGTGTTTAATAATGGATAGGGAGGAAAAAGATACAAGGGGCCCAAGCTCTTAAAAAAATAAATAAATAATTTTATGGAGAAAAATATTAAATCAGTAAGCAGGAAGAAAACAAAACTAAGGCTAGGGAGAGTAGCCCATACTCTTAGCACTGCTAACCTATATAAAATTTTACTTAAAAATAAGAGTAAATATAAGAAAATTTTAAAAATTAAGTTTAAAAATAAATTCATACTGCATATGGACAATCTACGTTAGGAAGTATATAGTAAGGTCAATCTTCCGATTATAAAGCTATAAAAAGAATAAGTTGCTTCAAGTTACTACATAATTCTAATCTCAATGTTTTAATTCAGAGGGAGAAAAATAAATTTATAAAATTTACTATTATTTACTTTTTTCTAAATATTTAGAATAACAATAAATGGACGAAGAAACAAAAAGTTGGCTGTCCTGATCCGTTTGCAAATCCTTCAATTGGGATATCATTTGTTAAATCCGAGCAAGTGGGCTGGAAGATAAAGAAGAGCCAAGTCGACGGATGACACGGAGGCTGGGCCCTTAGAGAGAGGAGACATTTTTCCTCGTGATTTAATTTATACGAAGAATGAACATTTTGCATATTTTAGGTAGGCGATTTCAAATGGAATATAAAAGACAAAATTTTATTTAAAAAAAATAAATAAAATAATAGACCAAATGTGAATTTGACAAATAAACTTTTTTCATTCATTAGTGTAAATTTCCCTGCCTTTTTTTTGGCGCCTCCCTAAAAAGGAGGAGGAAAGGCAAGAATGTGCTCTTCTTGATAAGTCGAATTTTTCTTGTTTAGTCGCCATTCTCCACTATAAGATCGAAATTAATTGATTAAGGTACTGCAACGGTTCCCCACCTATGATATGCGTACCGGAACCGGAACTCAAACGCCAAGCTTCTGCTACTAAATAAAATAATAAAAAAATAAATATATTACTTCTCATTTTTCCAAAAAAATTTTAACTCTCAGTATGTATTCCTCTAAAATTTACAGCCCAAAAAATTGGGAACCGCCGAATTACTGCATATTTTATTGCTGGATTATCAAAGGATTTTTGGAGAGGTTAGAGATGTCAATAATGATAACGTTCAAAGCCAAGGGATGTGGGTTCGGATCCCAGGCGGCCTTTGATTGGACATCAATTGATATAAATAAATATGCCTAGGTAATGTATCGTAATAAGTATATACATGGATTGTTTAATATATCGCTTCCGAAAAGACAAAATAAAATTGAATTAGTGCAAATAAATATATCGTTTAAAGTCTATTTGACCCTAGATACCGAAAAGGCTAAAAAAAAAAAGGATTTTCTAAAAGATTAATAAATAGGTATTTTGTAAAGGTTTTATAAGTGAACCAAGAAAGAAAATTATTATTTTTTCTTCATATTTATTTCCAAATTAAGGCAAAATTTCATTAAATATTTTTACGTTATCCCACATGAAATTTCGTATTATTCGGAAATAATAAATCTGCGAAGATTTATTTTCTTTCATAGTTCATATATTATGATTACATGTACTT
>JAAAKE020005631.1:0-11118 GCA_010014785.2 Anisolabis maritima
TTTTTTTTTTTTTTTTTTTTTTTGTGATATTTAAATGGACAAAAAATATAATTTACTTTAACAACAGTGGGGGTCCTCTTCAAAAAAAAAAAAAAAAAAAAAAAAAAATATTAGCTCATGCCATAAACGGAGAACAGCCCGCGCGGCGGCTTTACTGTTACGTCACTGTAGGATATATATTTAAAATATTTCCAAAATATTTTACCTTTTTTTTTTTTTTAAGTCTTTTTAATTTATTTATTTATTTAAATGAATTGGTAGCCAATATACAATAACATAAATAAATTTTTGTCACTCAGGACGGGAAGCGAACCACCGACCTTTGGTACCTGAGGCAAGATCTCTGCCTCTGAACTGGGGGACAGGACTTCTCCTAATTTCCTGACTTGATAAGTGACGTTGCTGTTGTCTGTCATATCAATGTTGCAAATACCCGAGGAACGTATGAATAACCCTGTATTTTGGATTTTTTAAGATTTAGTATTTCTTAACCTCTTTATAAACGCGATCTTCTAAATACCCTAAAATAATTGCAAAACCCTTAAATATTATTATTTTTTTTAATAATAATTTTATTTATAGATTATAATGGCATATATTTTTTTTAAAATTTCTTCGGCATCTAAGACCATACAGATTCATCACAATTAGATTATATACGATACTTGTTATCTGCATATTTATTTATATAATCAATTGATCCCGCACATCCCACACCTCTTGGCTTTGAAGGTTATCACGATTGACAATGTCAATATTACCGTATTAATCTCTTAACCAAGGAGGGGGAGGGGATATTATTTTTTTCGGTCACGGGGGGATTCTTGCATCATTTGTATGCTATTATTTTCGGGATCCCCCTAAGAAACACTGGGTTAGGTCAGTCTTGCTCTAATACCCTTAATTCATTGTTACATTATTACATTTGTTATATTGTATTAACATATCATTCCGGCATGCTTTAATTAAATAATTCCATTCTGTCTTTACAGAAGACATTTTCAAGAAAGAATTAAAGAATATTAATTAAAATTGTAATTATGTGCATGTGGGTTTAGATGTTCAGCGTGATTGTAAGGACAAGGTGCAATGCAGATTTGTGAATTATTTTTTTATTTTTTTGCAACTCATACTCTTTCCAAAATTGAAATTCAATTATTCTTCAATAAAATTTATAAACAAAAAGTCAAATAAAAAAATTTTTTGGCATCGGAGGAGGCCTAGGCTTTAGGTTCTGTCATTATTTTTTATTAATTGGTAGCCAATATAATATAAATAAATTTTTGTCGCTCAGGACGTGAAGCCCAAAGGGCAGGGCCAAGTAAAAATTTCTCACCTGCCTAAAGTTTCACCCAAGGTGGAGGTCACTAGTAACAAATATTGGACAAAAGTTTCCTCTTATCTATTCGTCATTAATTATCATTAATACCATGTATCAGTGAAATTTCAACTTAAATTATTCTAATATAAATAAATCAGCTCTCTCTCTTGTTTTCCCGTCACTCTCTATAAAGCAAAGAAGAAGAGGGAAATAGAGTCGATTGCAAGTGAAGCAGCGCGCCTCTTGATTAATGGCTGGATTAATGCCATCTTAGATATCGCCCCTAGGAAAGATAACACCAAGAGAGAAACAGAGGAGCTGCGGGATAAACCGATCCATAGATCATTTCTAGCTGAAATCTAAATAGATCTCCGATCTGACATTAATCTATAAAGGATGAATGGAAATCCAATCAAAAACAAAGGAGAGAGAGAGAGAGAGAGAGAGATGTTAAATATTTGTAACAAAATTAAATTATTCTATAAATAAGATTACAAGTTTTGTTTGTGCATTGATCCATATCAATTTGTAGGAACTTTTTTTATGTCTTTTTCGGCATTTTAGGCAGATTTCGTCCTTATTTATTTAAATTAATTGGTAGCCAATTGGTCAGGGCATGTGCAGGATTTAATTATATAAAAGTTGCAAAAATAAATACAACAAATAAATCTAAATATTGCATCTGAGGATTCACACTGACGAAAAACCTTAGAAATGTTTGTATTAATTTTGCAAAATAATGCTTCAATGAAATTAGCAACATGAACTTGCTAACTCTTCTAACTTCAAAATAACAATACAATTTTTTGAGAGTCTTGAGATGGAGGTACCTATTTCTCCATATCCCTATAATCTCTTACCCAAACATTCGCTTCGGGAGTGAAATATCTTATGAGTTTATTCGAGAATGTTTGTTTTTCTTAAGATTTCTCAACTTTAATTGTTCACAATTAGAATAATACAAATCGGTTAATTCAATATATTAATCGGTTAATCGGTTTCTTTCTTTGCCCAGTTATTCTTTGAAAGTCCTTATAAAGCGCTCTGCCTGGTCCGACGATGGGATGGAAAAATTCTAATGTGTTTAATATTTAAAGAAATGAAAAATAATGGAAAACTCTTCACAACAAAATTGTGGGCCATTATTGGAAACAATTTGAGATGAAATTCCAAAACGGGCCATTTAAAGTTAAAAAGGAATATAGTGTTTTCTGATGTATTGGAAGAATTTCCGATCATTTTGATCTGGCGTCCTCAACAATCAACCAAAAGAAACCTTCTATCGGTTATAAATTTATTTTTCAATATCAATTTATTTATTTTTTATAAAAAGTCCCTAAGAACTTGTTTCACAATTTTTTTGCTTCCCCCTTAAATTATTACATAGCTATTCGAAATATATTTTTAAGCGAAAGAACCGCATAACTCTCTAACAATGATTTACTAAAAAATATATCTCAATACTACATCTTCTGATACATACTGACGAAAAACCTTAGAAATGATTACTCGTATTAATTTTGCAAAATAATGCATTCTCTAAGATTTACTCAAAACTGATCTCAGAAATCTTCAGGGAGGGAAAGGGTCACTGGCTTGGAGAAATAACCCCGTAAACCTTCTTATCGGCCAACTTTAAGAGAGAACCGGATGCATCGCCAGGTAATGGATAGCCGATGACTTGTTTAATTATAGAATTCGTAGAAAGCTAGGGCAAATCGGACCCCTGGGGAATTATATATAAATTAACGCGGAAAAAATTAAAGAGTGGAAATATTTTCCACTCGAATACCGGACAAGGCGAAACGAGCAACATCAAAGACTCACTTGAGAAGAAGAAGGAAAAAATTATTCCCGATCCTGCAACGCTACAGGCAAATCAAACCGAAACGGCGATGGTGAGACTGGCGAAAGAGTACACCAACAGTAATCTCGTACCAGACATCACCGCCGAAGAGATAAACGCGCCAATCTCTAGAACCGGAAACAAGAAGGCCCTGGGGCTTGACCAAATTAACTCAGAAATAATTAAAAAGACATGGCAAGTAAACAGTGAGGACATTGTTAATCTATTTAACAATTGCCTTCGAAGCGGAACGTTAACAAAGACCCGACAAAAGCAGAGCCATATAGACCAATCGCGCTACTGCCAGTAATTGCGAAAATTTTCGAAAGAATCATAATAAATAGGATACAGGAAAATTACGAGAGCAACCTCACACCCAGCAGATTGCAATTCTGTTTCGACATCACAGGAGCCTTCGACAACCTTTGGTGGCCGGCCATCCTCAGCAGGCTAACAAACTCAAACTGTCCAGGTACATTATACAGGATAGTCTAAAGCTACCTCTGAGACCGATCCATGACATTGAGGACGAACCATTGGAGGGCACACGCCAGATGTGCAGGGGATGTCCCCAGGGATCGATTACCGGGTCATACGCCTGGAATTGGTGCATGGATGGTTTTCTGGAGGTGGCCGAACTCATGGAGGTCGACGATATATTCACCACCGCGTATGCTGATGACCTTGCCATCATCGTGCGCGACACTACCAGAAACCAATTAATAAATAAGTCAGAAAAAATAACTGCGGCACTTATCGATTGGTGCGATAGATGCAAGCTGAAAATCTCGGTAAACAAAACATTCGCTACTCTGGACAAAGGAACATTTGATGAGGACAGAATCTCAATCAAAAGGATCAAATTCATCGAGGAGGTAAAATACTTTGGTGTACTGATCGATAAAAAATTAAATTTCTTTCAGCATATAAAAAACACGCGTGACAAAATCTCAGCTTTGGGACTAGCACTAAAAAGTGTTGCCAAAGAAAAGTGGGGCATCAGGCAAAGAACAACAATGTTCTTCTACAAAAGCTTGTTTCTGCCGATCATGACGTATGGAGCAGTAGCCTGGTACCATAGAATGACCGTTCAAAGAAATGTGATCTCGGCGCAGCGGACATTCCGTCTCTTAAGTACCTCAACCGATTACAATTACAGGTGAGCCTCCTATTGAGCTCTAAGTCATGAGGAGGGTGGCCAAGTCCGCAAGAATGAAAACTTCAAGTGGCTGGGGTACGAGTACACCTGACATGAAGACGAAAAGTCTCAAGGACGAGTACCAGAGGTTGGAAACTGTTGTCCCCAGAAAATGGCAATCCAGGTGGAACCAGGAAAGCCATGGAAGGATGCAGCACTTAAATTAATAAATTGTAAGCCTTCATTAAAGAAATGGTGGCCAAAATACCAAAGGCCAATAATGTAATTTTCTTTCGGAACCGTCTAAGACTCAAGCTTAATCTATTTGAAATTTAATATGTTTTTAAATTCTCGAAATTAAACACCTGTGTGCCCCCATTTTATTTTTGAATTTCTTTATTTGAAATAAAATTTTCTTCAAACTACATCTATTTCTAATTCATTTGAGGAAGAGTGAAACTCGTTCCTTCAATCCCTCATCTTTCATCATATAATATATATACATTTTAATCTTCAATTTATCCTTTTATAAATAATCTGTGTGGTCCATAACATACGCAGAAGGTTTTTTAGGTAGCACAACAGAGAAAACGATGATAATGAAAAATTTTTCTGTTGTTTTTGCCTAAAATTTTTTTCAGTCTTTTTCTGCATTTGAGGTGGCCATTTAGACTCCGTCCATATTTATCTAAATAATTTGGTATCCGGTTTGGACGGAAAACGAATCTCTGATCTTGGGTATGAGTATAAAAAATTTATTTGTTATATATTTTTTATAATTTATATTATATAAATATGTAATTCCATTTTAGTATTAAAGTAATATCAAGCTACAACTTTAACAGTGATCCAGGGTTATTATTATTATTATAAAATCGCTGTCTACCTATACTGTATGTATGTGTGAAAAAAATTATAAAAGCAAATAAATGTAAATGTTTGAACCTGGGGAGGCCATCTGAGGAAGAGAGGCAGTAATGCTATCGAAACTTATATTGGTTTGTAAGCTTTTTAAAATAAAAAATATAACTTATAAAAAAAAAATTGTATTTTTGTACTGAAAAAAGCCTGAACTTTTACTAAATAAATTTAATTAGTCGGCTAAAAATTTTATACACGTGACATGGTATTTTTTTTTTTTGTTTATGATTCTACTGATTATGTAGAATTTATATTTTAAGTGCAACAAATTGCCCTGTCCCTTGCTGCAGAGATTGAGGCGTGACTTCACGTATCAAAGGTCAGTGGTTTGACAAAAATTTATTTATATTATATTGGCTTCCAATTAAAGGACGGAGCCTAAATGGCCTCAGATGTCGAAAAAGACTTTTTAAAAAAGTTCAAATTTTTCTTAAAATGTCTATAATTTTGAAAAAGTCGTAATAAAACAAACCCTTTAATTTAGTACTTAAAGTAACAAAATACAGCTTTTTCCGTTGCGATAAGTGATATTTTGCCAAGTGTGCCCTTAGCTTTATGTGTTTTCTCAATCTATTCATTAATTTTGATCAAATTTGGGATGGTCAAAAATAATTTTATTAATCCTTTCAATTGATGTTGTATGCCCTCTTTTGTGTACAAAAAATCTATCTCTTATTGTGTTATTATTATAAAAATAAAGTAATTATTTCATTAAGAGTAATTTCGTTAATTATTCAGCTGTTCTATTTACCTAATAAACTATTTGCAACTGAAAAAAAGTTTGAAAAGAGAGAGAAAAAAAGCCATGGCGCAATTTCAAAGGCTGAGCACGTTTTAAAGTTCCTAGGACTCGATTTGGCTAATTTGTAACTCACTCTCTCGATGTGTGTGGTTCCATTCAGATTTTTTATCCATGACAATTAAAAAAAAAAAAAAAAAAAAAGGACATTTGGACATGTGAGATTAACTTTCCATTTTAATAAATGCTGACATGAAGTAGCGGACATTTGCAGCACTGATAACTACCCCTTTTTTGTTTATTCTTGGAAGTAAATAATCGTGAAAGACTCCTTAATTAAGTCGAAGGTGCAGTCAGGAGAAAAAAACAATTGAATGGTTGGATGGGTGTCTCCCGCCCTCTCGAAGGAGACTCAATGTCGCCTCAAACTCTCTCTTCCTCTTTGTTTTCCTTTTTTTTGTCCTGAACGTTCCAAGCTCAAACTTTTTGTAATTATTTTAATTTGAAGTTTTTATTCTTTCCATTTGAATTTCATATTTCATTTCAACGTTTGCGTAGAATTCGTCACTTTCGAAATTAGTTTAACGAGTGAATTACTTTTATTAGAAGTAGATTTTCTCAGTGATTTATTAAAAATAAATCTCTTATTGTTGCGTTGTTTTGGCGTTAACAGGAAGAGTTCAAGGTGAATAAAACCTTGACTTATAAGAACGATCACGCACACTATTCGAATCAAGATAGTTCATATAACCCACCATACTTAAACTCTTGATGATTTATTCTCTCTCAAAATCATCTATCTGCACTGAGGATGGTTGCTGTAGAGTGACCGAAACATCTGTATTAAAGTTAGGTGGTGAGCAAGTGAAGAAAAGAAGAACTCTCCTTGAACTCTAAATTAATTAAATAATCTGATTATATTTCCAAATCTATTTTCTACGCCAGCAAAGTGTCCCTTTCTTGGAGAGATTACCGTACTTCCCTTAATTCTTTTTACATGCCGGTGTGCGCCTTTCACCTTCAATTGAGAACGGAATTAATTGCGTTTCAACCTGCTTCCTAACAGGTTGAACATTGAAATAAAAAAACATCAAATAGGCTAATTTTATATCGTCATCAACGACCCATAATCTATTTTTATATTTATAGGCAAATAAATATTTAGTTTAAGTTAAAATTCCCAACCTTGTTATTTAACTTCCACATAGGATTTTGGCCTATCCAACATTTTCGGGCGTAAGGCATGTACTCCTTCAAGAGGAAAAAAAATTACGCATCGGTGCTGAATATGTCGATGATGTTTTAAGATTTATAAGCCTAGAGTGCCTCCCGACTATCCCAGTCTCCCTGAATAATTTCAATAAGAATATGAAATTTTCTGTTGAAATAGAGAGGACAGCAACTACTTAAATGTTCAGGACATGAAAATAATTAAGAGAATCAACAAAATCAAAACAGACTCGAACAACTCAGAAAGACTGTGAAATTTTCTTCCCAACAGCCCCTTAAAACTTGAGAGCTCAGTGATCCATGGTTTGCTCTTAAGAATCACTAGACTCTCAAATTGTTTTTTTTTTAAGTCTTTTTCGGCATCTGAGATCTTTTAAGCAAGGTCCTTACTTATTTATATTAATTGGTAGCCAATATAATTTTCATGACGAGAAGCGAACCACTGACCTTTGGTACGTGAAGCCAGATCTCTAGCTCTGCACCAAGGGATGAAAAGTTCTGGGGGGAAAATACTAATGAGCTCAAAGCTATATTGTTGAAAAACAATTATCTCCCCAATTTTATCAACATGACAATTAGTGGTTGATTTTAAACAAACGACGAAGGGGAATAACGTACATAGTTTGTATTTTCAAGAGGGGAGCGGTTTGAGAAAATATCAAAATTCCTAAATATAACCTTCAAAATGGCACTGAAAAGGGTTGCTATTTTAATTTACCCGGGAGAAGGGAGATAAACTTAGAGAGAGAGAGAGGGAGGGGGAGGCTAACCTCGATAAAAGTAAAAAAAAAGTAATATGGTATATAGAATTCTATGTAAGAATTGTGATAAGGGAATATGACGCACTTCTTAGAAAAGCACCTCTACATGACGATTAATTAATATTCAGGAAGGGTTTCCAACTGAAGATGGAGGAGGAGAGGAATAAAGACTGGTCATCTCCTCTCAGCGAATACAATATTAATTAACTTTTCAGGTTTAATTAATATATCAGTTTCAATTCCATGTAAAATCAATAAAAAAAAAAAGAGGGGAGATAATAAAAAGGGAGAAGACAAGTCGAACAAGTTGACCTGTCCACTGAGGAAAAAGAAGAGAGAACTACTCTCTTAAGAGATTTACTTGTGACAGCTGAGGTGTGTGGTAGTGAGTGAGTGACTTTCTCTCTCTCTCTCTGATAACTCCTAGTGATTCTTGTCCGGAAATTAGCTGTCATCCAAACGGCGGGTGCCTATAACTCAAAAGGGAATTGGGCATTGGCCCTTGATGCTGTGTAATACATCAAAGTGGTGCCAACTAGGCAGTCAAAAGTTCTTCTTTTCTCTCTCTCTCTCTCTCTCTCCTTCTCTTACACACCTACAAAAACCTCCGTTGGTCACACTTGTTGATACTCGCGATTCTAATTAGGAACAACAAGAAAGAAATTCCTTAATCATAGAATGGGTCGATAGACATCACAATCTTTTTAAGTGTCCTCAGACCGCAACTCTGTGTTTTCCAAAGTGGAACGCCAAGGTTGGGTCTGTGGGGGAGGGGTATGCCGAGAATTTTTTAAATTCTAATCCTAAAAAACAAGTTTAAAAGCTATTTAGCAGATGAATTTTTTTTTTTTATCTTCAACAAGGTTAATCTGTCTCCAATGGCAAAGCATTTTCTGTTTCAAATTCAAGATAAAGTAAAAGCTACAATAACAAAATTAAATTTGTGCCAAAGAATTAATGAAGTGTCGTTTCCTTCACTTCATGGATTGCTGATAAATTCAGGTAGCAGTCTTGATGCTGAAACTTTGGAAATTATAAAAGAACATTTGGAGAAATTTCAATTAAATGTGAAGTATTGTGATAGCTCTATCCCATGGTGGTCTACTTCACCTACCAAAGGTCAGAGGTTCGCTTCCCGACATGAGCGACAAAAATTATATTGGCAAACAATTAATTTAAATAAGAACGGAGTCTAAATGGCCTCAAATACCAAAAAAGACTTTAAAAAAAACCTGCAGTACTATTTTCCACGTCTGGATAAAAATATAGAGTGGATCCATTCAACATTACTTCAAAATCCTTGCGAGAAGATTTATCAAAACTTGAAGAACAATTGTTAGAATTGGCCCCCGATGGATTCTTGAAAAATTCATATACATTGGCGTGATTCTGGTTGGAAATATTAAATCTTTATCCAGCGTTATGGACAAAGTTCTGAAATAACTTTTCTAACGTTCTACTCTATGACGAGTTGTTTTTTCCGTTCTCGATGATATCAACACAACAAAGAGAATAGATTTCTCGTGGATCTAAGGTTAAAATTAACAACCGAGAGCCAAATTATCAGACCATAAACAATATCATCCATCATGTTAATCATTAGTTAGTAAAAGAAGGAAAATTATTTTATTTTTCACATATTAATATATCCACATTTATATGATTTTATGTACCTATGTTATTAACAAACAATAATTAATAGTAACGCATTTGTTGTAATAAATAGAATATATCATAATTTTCTAGTACACTGTATGAAAATTTATTTAAATTTAAAGCAATTGGATTTCAATTGATAAAAATATATTAAATGTACGTTAATAATTTATGGCCTCAGATGCCGAAATTTTTTTTTTTTGGCATCTTAGGCCATATAAACTCCGTCCTTATTTATTTCTATTAATTGGTAGCCAATATTATATAAATAAAATTTTGTCCCTCAGGACGGGAAGCGAACCGTTGACCTTTGGTACGTGAAGCCAGATCTCTATCTCTGCACCAAGGGACAGGGCAAAAAAAAATTTAATTTAATTGCCAATTTAATTAATTTAATTTTTTTAAATGTAAACAATTAATTAATACACACAAACGAAAAATCTCAAAAAATAAAAGCTAAATAAAATTGTTAAGTGCTCGATGCAAAAAATCTGGTGTGACAGCACATGACACAATTTTCCTTACCTTAAGAAAAGTGGGTGAAGGGCGGCCGTCACACCAGATTTTTAGAATTTATAGACAACTTATACATCGCGAGCCTCTCTAACGATGAGATGATATATAATAGAATTTCTAAAGGTTTGAGGTGAGAATCTTTTAACAAAATAATAAAAACAATAATTTATGTATTTAATTGGTTTTAATAATAATGAAATATTAGAATGCATTATGTAAACGTATTTTTAAAAAATTGTGTTATTATGAAAAAGAAAATAGAATTATTGTTTCTCCGCAGGCCCTGAGGATGGTTCTGTTAAGATCGAAACTGCCAAGTCGAATCTTGTTTATATATCATTTAAAAGTCTATATGGCCTCAGATGCTGAAAAGACTATAAAAAAAACTGCCAAGTCAATAAAAAAACCTTAAATAAAAAAAAAAAATTTAACAACCTCTGAGAAAAAATAGACAAAAGAAATTTTGTTTAAAAAAATAAATAAATATTCAAGTAGGAAAATTTATATAAGGTTAAGTAATGTTTGCCCTTTTACTTTTTTTTTTTGTTTGTTCCTTCTCTATTTAATATAGCAATAAAATAATTAAAACTTCCTTTTTGAAGTGTTTTTAGTTTAAAAGCTCTTCATAAAATATTTATTTGGAATTAAATCCAATTTCAGAATAAAATATTATAGCTATAAAGAATATTCTAAAAGGAATGGAATGTAAAAGCAACAACGTCTTTATTTTAATTTGTTACGACCTCTGGTTTCTTTAAACAACAACAAAACAAGAAAATTCAATGTTTTTCTTTGTAATTAAATAATTAATATTATAGAGAGTAATTACATTATCTTTGAATGAGTACCAGGAGTACCATCGATGGAAAAAATAAATAAAAAAATAGAAAATGTGTACATCGATCGGTATATGCCCGTCAGCGTTTATAGTCTTCAGGGTATATCGCTGTATCTACAGTCACCTATCTCATCGTGAAGTTAAAAAAAAAA
>JAAAKE020005642.1:0-11118 GCA_010014785.2 Anisolabis maritima
AATCTATGTACTGTAGGGCATGGCCTAGTAGCCTAACCTGAATAAAAAAAAAAAGAATTTCGCTAATTGCTTTAATTAATTACGGTGTTAATAATAAATTGGACTATTTTCATGGATATGTATCTATGAACAAGTTTTTCTCATACTTCAACTTATAGATTAATTGACTCCTATAGATTATCCTGTTATTATTTAATTATATCAACTTTTGGCACATTTTATAAAACCGGAGTTCTGAATTTATTGATTAACATGTTTAATTAATTATTAATTTTTAGGAACTTAAAAATGTTTGTCGATTAGTATTCTTTTTAATTTGTATAAAAAAATTTAATTTTTTCTAAAAATAAAAAAAAAATTACGGCTATGAGATGATTAATTTCTTTCTTTTTACTTGCTGGAATATCTTCAACCAAAATGACGCATTCATAAATGGTTTTTTCAATTAAATGTTCAAGTTAATTTTTAGGGAGATATTTGCCCATGACTTTAGAGCATTTTTGGGTTGGATATCTTACAGCAAGCACAAAAAAATTTTGACCAATAAAAATATTAATTATAATAAAAATAAACTTATGTTAAAGTAGGCTATTTTTTATTATTATCTTTCGTTCGTTTTATGCTGTCCACATCAGTTTATTTCACATACACATTTTATTCCAAAGATAAATAATAATAAACTTGCTCATAAAGAGATCCGATTTATTTAAGTTAAATTTTATTGGTTAAGAAAATTCCCTTCGCAACTCTTTATAGGAAACTTTTTAAACTCTCTTAATTTTAAGTTCATCTTGTTTTTGGACTAAGTTTCTTAGGAAATTCTTAGAAAGATTATTTTATCTCTTGTCTTCGTTTTTTCTTTCTCATATTCTAATGTGATTTTTGAATGAATTTATAGCATATATAAATGTAAAAAGTCATTTCAATATTGGAAATGTTTCTTATTATTTTTAAGAAAGGGAGAAGAATAAATGCCAGTCTTAATTCGTGTTGAAAAAAAGGCTGATTATAAAAAAAGACCTGAAAGGGTATAACATAGCTCCCTAGCTAAAACGAATCATTTAAATCCGAGGATTAAATAAAATACAGTTGCTGAACTTGTTTAATTATACTATTATCCTACCCTAGCCCATGCTAAAATCATCAGTTAAACTAAGACCAACGATCTTTATACCATTTAACAAGATAAAAAAATTTTGTTAGAATTTCAATGTTTTCTTTCATTTATATATAAAAAAAAAAGAATAAAAAACAGTTTTTCAGAACAAAATGCCCGCACAATTATCCCACCTGCTCTTAATATGCTAATTTGGAGTCTCTAGGCTCTGCCATTGTGTTTGTGTGTATGTGTTTGTGTAAGATAAAAATTTTTTCACTTCTTTCTAAGATATAGTTAAGTTTTGTCATCTGAGGCCATATACATATAGAAAAAATCATTTAAAATAGGATGTGATATTCAATATCAAATTCACCTCTTTCCCCCCATCTCACCAAAAAAAAAAAAAAAAAAGAGTGTAAATTTACTTTAGATTAGGATAACATATACTCGTAGATCATTATGGTCAGTTAATGCCCGATCGGACATATTGGTTTATAAACAAGCTCGTCAGAATGTTTGGCAAATACCAACCAGTTAGATTGATTAATATATTAGAGAGAATTTCATGCGAGATGAGAGGGTTGAAATAAAATTATATAAAATATTATTTTCATTTTTAACTCAACGTTAATATTTGAATAGTTAATTATAAAAAAATTTATATCATCTTCAGAATTGAATTATACTGTGTTCAGAGAGGAAGATAAAGATAAAGGAGTCACCTTCCCCTCATTTATAAGCATCGAAGCGGGGAATGTTGGGAAATTGATTAGATTGGCCTTCACATTTTTAGAGGGTGTGTAGGATTTTCAGAGTGGATAAATTATAGATAGAAATTTTCAAATATTAAGAGATTTTTAGTAAGTTTAAGCAATATACTCTTATTAAAAATAATTATTTTTTTTTTAATTTTTTACTTTTTTTTTAAGTCTTTCGAAATATGAGCCCATTTAGAGTCAATCCATATTTATTTAAATTATTATAATTAGTATTTAATATAAATTAAACAAATTTTCTCTCAGGGCGCGAAGCGAATAATTGACCTTTAGATTAAAGCTAACTAAGTGGTAGGGGATCCAATCATTTAAAATTAAGAAGGAGAGAAGGTTGAGAAAAATAGATGTATTTTTTTACCAAAGAGGTTAGATAAAATTTCCGAATGAAATATATTGAGCCAAGTCAGATAAAAATATGCAAATAGAGAATGGCGAGCAGATGGTCAAGCATGACACACCTCTAAAAAAAGGTTTTCGAGTCGAAAAAAAATTTGAAAAGGCAAAATTTTTTTACTATTCCATTTCCTCTTTAGGGTGAGGTCAGAAATCTAATATTTATCTTTAGGAAGCCCAACAAGAAAAAAGTTGGTCTAAAATAATATTTGACATAATAATAGGCTCACCTGGTATTAATGAAAGGTTATAATAATATATAGGTATAATATTTCTAGAATACGGTATTTCTTTATTTTTAGTAAGGAAAAAATTAATTGGATAAATCCTTTTACAATAGGGGAGGTTTTAAAGCTTTATAAAATATTTTTCTTCCATTCTTTCCTCTTCAATTTAAAAGAAATATTTTACACGAGTGTCTAAATCTATATTATTTGAAAGACCAGGAAAAAACAATCTCTTGAATGTGTTAAATTTTGCGTTTACGATTTGTCTTTTCCGCGACTTGGTTCCTTCCTCTTCTTTAAAAGACATCTCACAAATTATGTTTGCTTTTTCTTTACACATTATTATATTTTCTTCAAAACGGATTTGATTTTTTTTTCATTCCCACTGCAAATAAGAACATAAACGAGTCTAAAGTTTAAAGACTGGGATATATTAACCAACTGTGTTACACAGCCTCTTCCTCAACTCATTCTATTGGATGCTGTATCAAAATTTCTAATCTTTTTTTTTTTTATTTCTCCATGTCCTTTTATTTAAATTTTCATATTTTGCAATTTTCTTACAGATCTTCCCTCAGTTAACATTTAATAGCTGCGGCTTTGGGGCAGATACCTTAATATTCCTCTGATCTCCCCCCCAACGTAAATTCTGACTCAACCTCTTGAATATATATGATTTAATTAACCAATCTTAAGATTATTTATACTATTGATGAATAATTAAACTTGTTCCAAATTCAAATCTATTAATTTCATAGTTACTATTTGGATTTAATCAACAATTCCAATTGGATTCTGGATTTAATTTAAATTATTTGAATCAACCTAGTTAATCATAAATTTCCTTTAATACCTTTCGTTCAGTAATTAACTTGATATTTAACTTAGCCAGTTCATTTAATTCTATTTTATTTAGTCCACTTATAATTATTAAATTTATTTAAAATATTTACGAACTTATAATTGTTTTCTCATTTTAATTTAATAATGTCTAATGAAGTAATCATATTACTCTCCCAATTAGCCCCATCAAAATTAATTATTTCCCCTTAATTAGCTTGTGAAATGAGAAGTAGGAAAGGTGACTAAACTTTAACAATTTGCAGGTTTATTTGTAGTAAGATATTATATATACTATTTGAAAAATAATAATAATAATAATAATGTGTGCTTAAAAGCAACCCAATTAAAGAAGCCTTTTTACTTTCCCACACTATTATAGATATAATATTAAGGGAAAAGTATTATGATCATAAGAAATTTGACCCTCCTTATGAACTATCGTTCTTTTTATAGAACAATATTTTCATTTGAACTAGAGTATTTAAAAAAATAGAGAAATATTTTACTGGAATTATAGATAAATTAATAATTTGTTTGAAATACCTTGAAGATATTTGAATAGACATTATGGCAATCACTTGAGCTCTTTTATCTTCTCAAGCATATTATATCTTTACTGATGATATTAAATTTTGATTAGAGATCGTTTTCTATGGAGTGGAATTTTGTCTGCTTGTCCCATGAGAGATGGATGAGACCATCAGGATTGGGTGTTCGCCTTGAGATGAGTGTTTGGTCCTTCACGAGCCGAATCAATGGCCGTTCATTATTCAGCGGACTAAAAGCACTTCCGGACGTGGCGTCCGGCCGCAGACTTCCGCCGCCATCCGTCTTGAGGTCGACAGCCACAGCACCACCACCAACACATGTCCTGCAAAAAGCCGACAACCGCCCACCCTCTCTCCTACTTCTTGCTCACATCTTATCGACAAAACTTTATTAAATAAATACCTTTTTATGGCAATTTTATTGGGTTTTTTGCACATTTCTTTTTGCTTTAAAGCTATTTCCAGATTTTTTCTTTTTTGACAAAGAATTTTTAGAACTCATCTTTATTAACGATTAAAGCTTTGTATGTAAAACCACAATCCTCCCTTTCAAACTGTTCAAAGTAATTTTGGTGTTTAATAGTGTTAAAAAAAGATCAGTTAGCTCAGCCTTTCTCAAACTTTTTAATTCAAGGGCCCCTTAATAGGAAATATAAAACTTTGATAGAACGCCTCAATCAAATATATAAGGTAGTTTTTAAATAAAAATTCTTATTTTTAGTTAAGCACCTTATTTATTAAATGTGAGCATCTGAGTGGAAATGTTATCCACTTGAATTTATTTTAACTAATCGGTATCTAATCAAATTACTTTAAAAACCATTGAATAATAGGGGTTTTTGAAAAAGTTAATGGTTTTCAAAACGTCCCAAGATGGAAAGAGGGATATAATTATTTTGACTGGGGCGGTGGGGCTTTGTTGAAATGGTACCTTACTTTAAAAAGATTTATTTTGCTGATTTCGACTTCGACTGAATTCACGGTTCTTGGAGACTTTGATTTTAAAGAAAATATTCATCAACTAACAATATTGATAACCTTAAGAACCAAGTTGTCCGATGAAAATTTATTTAATCGGTATAAATAAATATGCCTGCCATTATATCGTAAAATAATATAGTTAAAAATAGTTGTAATTTATATGGTCTACTAAAAAAACTTAAAAAATTCATCTAATCACAGGATGAGTAAATCAATTAAAAAGCGAAAAATTTTTAATAAAAAAAAAAAAAAAAAAAGCTCATTCATGAACGATAAAAAGATATTTCATTATTTCATTATATCAGAATGAAAATTGAACAGATTTTAAACAAAGTTGAACCTTTGAGGACACACGAGTCCTTACAATAATAATAATAATATAAAAATTCTTTGAAATAATAAAAACCCTTAGGGACGGCGGATGAAATTCCTCGATATTTGAATTTTTAAAACTACATATATAGATTGAAAAATTGTAAACTCTAAATGGTTTCTGCAGTCGCAATATGTATAAAATAAAGATACAAAAAAGATATTGTTTGTCAGATAAATAATCTACTTTTTTTATAATATACATAATTTTTCTCTGTTTCAGATGCGTGTCTAAAACGTTTGGATTCGTGATGTGATGACCCCTTGGCCATCATGTTGACGCGGCGCAATTGGGTGCTGCGCTTCAGCATCATTCTTAACATTGTCGTGATTGTATATGTGGGTGTAGTTTCTAAATCGGGCGGTCAAGTTTGGATCGAAGAACTTCAAGTTGGTGGCCGGAATCTTGCTGCATTTGAATCCGAAGTGGTCGTGGTCGATGAGGGGGCCTCTTCAAGTTTAATTGGAACGGTGCCTGCGGCTGCCGAACCGGCAATGGCAGTCGCAGGACCCTCATCTGATTTGCCTCCAGCACCCCCAATTCCTCCTCAACTCTCTCCAAGTACTACCCAACAGAATTCTTCACCGACATCGGCGCAAACGACATCTACGGTGCCAACTCTTGGCGATATCATCCATTGTAATGATAAAAGTGCTGAACCACGAACTGCCCAAAGGGCTGACTTTTGGGTCTTATATAATTATATCCCCGCAAAACGAACTTTTCATTGTTGGGAAACGATAACATATACAACACATGCAGATTTGACGTTCCTAGATAATCTCACGCCTCTTGTAGAAAGATGGCAAGGTCCCATCTCATTGGCCATGCATGCACCAGGGACCGATTTTGAACCAACCTTGGATGCAATCCAATATGCCCGGCATTGTTTATCGCCGTTGGTTGCTGAACTAGTCACGTTCCATGTCTTTTTTGGTGCACGACATATGCCAAAAGTGGTACCTCCGGCGAAGCAAGTCTTGGAACGTGTTGCTAACTGTTCGGCACCAGCACCTTGGGATAATATCACTTCCGCATCCCTTTATAAAACGAAATCGAAGATACTCTATCCGGTGAATATTGGCCGGAATGTGGCTCGGGATGCGGCCACCACCCACTATATCCTGCCGTCCGATATTGAACTCTACCCGAGTCCGGGGGTGATCAACGATTTCTTGGCGATGGTACGTCGTCAGGATCCGCCTCTGAAACACCGAAATCCAAAGGTGTTTCCGTTGGCCATCTTCGAGCTCGAAAAGGGCATGGATCTGCCCGTCAACAAGACACAACTGGTGAGTCCTCTCTACAAATATTCAGATCTCTAGTGAAACGACGAGCAAAGAGAACAGTGATACTGCGCACATAATAAAGATTCCTCGTAATATATTCCTAACCTAAAATAAAATTGCAAATTCCTATCTTTTTCTCTTCAATATATTTTTTCTTCTCTTTCTGTGCCGCACAGTTCTCTCCGCTCACTATTTAAATTACTAATGCATGTTTTCTTTTTTAAATTGATTTAGAATCTTTAAACAATGTCCATTCAAAGAAATTTTTCAGGAGCTAATAATTTTTTAATCTATTTAAATTAATAATATTTAAATAAAAATTTAAAAAATCTGCAATCACTCAAATTGATTATATTAATAAGTATATAAGCATATAATAGTAACTCGCTTTGATTATAAATGCAAAGAACGGAGGACTTGCATCTTGACCCAAAGGTCAGTTGTTCACTTTCCAAGTGACCAAATTTATTTAAATTATATTGGCTACTAATTAGTTTAAATAAATATGGACGGAGTCATATGCCTAAAAAGACAAAAAAAAAAAAAATGAAAACAACTTTTCTTCAATTTATTTAATTTAGAATTTAAAATTTCATGGACTAGGATATTTATTTGTCTTTTTTTTTAATTTAAGTATTTGAAAATAATAAAAAATACGAAGGAAGGAAAACACTTTCTTCCATTACTTCCTCTTCCCTTAACTGATCTAAACAAGTAAGATATAGAATTACTTCGAAGGTCTTTTAAGATCCGCCTTTTATTATTAGTGTTTTTTTTTTTTTTTTTTGTTCTCATAAAAAACTCACAAAAAGTATATATTTGAAATAAAGAATATGTTGATATATGCTCTATATATAATGTTTATGTTAAAATGCATCCATGAAGGAACATAATCTTAAAATGTTTTTCAACGAAAAAGTACTTATTTGAGGAAGTCAAGTGAGTAAAATAAAGTGGTTTTTTGGTAATGTACAAAACCCATACACCATTAAGTGGGTATATAAAACTAAAGCTAAAAAGTTTTTTTTATATATATATATAAATAAATGGTAATAAATTAAAGTTATATTTTCTTTAAATTCGCAGGATTTTAAAATTTTTAATATAATAATAAAATAATGGGCCGACGAGAGCTTTATCCGTCCGGGGATATCTATACCTTATAATTAAATATAAAACTTTCGAGGACCCCGAGCTTCCTTCAGCAAACAATATATTTTGTTCGAAAGGAAAAGGGAAAAATAAGGAAATTTTTGATTAATTTGTGAACTCTCCCGTCCATCAATTAAAAAATTAAATAATTTAATAAATTCAAGAAGGAATAGACAACACCCTCATAAAGTACAATGAAGGTATTAAGTTGAAAAAAATTTTAGAGAAATGATTAAATAATCGAGAGAAGAAGTAATTTTATTTATCATTTCCATTCGTGTCTTTTATATATATATTTGAGGGAAAAGCCTTTAATTAAAGGCAGAAAAACCTTCAAATCCCAACAATCCCCGGTTGGTTACCGGGTGTATCGTGCACTGTTGGCACACACCAAATCCCATCACAAGATTCGGGCTCAATGGCCCATTCCTGGTGCACTTTTTCTTTGGAGTAAGAAGCCCTTCACCTCTCTACTCCACCATCACCGCCTTATATATATAAATAAATGTTTATTATTAATAAATAAAGGAAAATAATTCCGGGATTCTAAATTAACTCATAAATAATTTAAGCCAACTTTCTCCCAAAATTAATTTAATTAATTAATTAGAGAAGCTCCATGAAAAACTATTATTTCTATCGTATAGTATAATTAATATCTTTTGTTTTATATTGCAGTACGCAATTTCACTTGTATCTTGTTAAGTGAAATTCAAGACTATCGAGTTTGATTAATTATCATTCTGTTCCTCAACAAATTTAGTATTTCCGAGTAGTTTATTGTTTATTGTATTCCAACTAAAAAAAATTATTTAGGCATTCGGAAATTTTAGGCCTAAAAAACATGAATTCTTTTAGAAATATAAATTCTTCTTTCATTATTCATTTTTTTTTTCTCATTTCATCAACGTTTAAATATACATTCAATTTACATACATTGATTATTATAATAGAATAAAAAACTGTATGTATATAGAATGTCTAAAATAAAATTCATGTTCAAACAAAATGAAATGTCTCGCATTCATTTCCCGGATGAACCATTCCATTTTATTATTAATTTATTATTATTATTATTATTATTATTATTATTATTATTATTATTATTATTATGAATTAATTTATAATTTTAAAGGTAATTCAATTTTATTTTTGCATTCCATAAGAAAAAAAATCATAAATTTTTTTTATGTTAATAGGTAATAAAAAATAATAGAGGAAAAAACTCTATTAGCTTAGTTAATTAAGTTTGGTCAGCCCCAGTCTCTTAGAGATTTCGCTTCATATTTTAAAGATTAGTTCACTTCCCGTCTGAGCAAAGATATTTATTTAAATTATATTGGCTACCAAATGGTTTAAATAAATATGGACAGAGTCTAAATGGCCTCACATGCCAAAAAAAAAAGGTTAAAAAAATGTTTGGCCAGCTCCTTGAGAATCTATAAAAGAGAAGAAAAAAAGTAGCATTAGAAAGTGGAATAAATAAGAATAAATAAGTAACAATGAAAGGAGGAAGAAAGAAATAATTCAAGATTTTTTTTATTTGTTCTGGGCGATAATTTTGTAGATAGTTTTTTATAAATGGGCTTAACTGCTTGCATGTAACAAATAAATTTAAAAAAAAATCACAAAATTATTATTGAAAACTAAAAATTTTAAATACGCCTATAGATACGAAACTTCGAAGTGTGCCTTTGGATCAACCGGCAAACAGTTAAAATAATTTATTTAGTATATAAAACATGACCAAACCTAAAAATATTTTATTTTTTATAAAAATGTATATATTTCTTAGGAATGATTAAATTATAAATTTTTATATGGCAAATTCATTAAGAAACCTATTCAAACCATAGATATTTACGTATTTACCCCTTGTCTGTAATAAGAAAAGTAATTATCCTTTAAATCCAATAAAGGCTCTGGAGACTTCTATCTCTAACGAAGTAATCCAATTAGGAAATTGAAAGAGCAGAGAGGCAACAATATCCGGATATTATTGCATTCGATGTAAATTGTAATCAATTTCAAAGGTAACGATCCCAATTCTCGATGTTTAGTCGATTTGGATTAGTTTAGTCATCAGAAACAAAAAACAAGATCAGATCAGAGCACATTTTCCCAAAGCAGAGATTAGATTCTGCTAAAAAGATAAAATGTAGTAAAAAAATGCTGTTGGCGATATATTACTCAGGATCAAATTTAATTTATTCCACGAAGCTTTTGGGAATTGCTAGAGTAATTAAAAAGTTTATTTGTAATATAAATAAAATAATAAAAAAAATAGTGGACAACATTCGGATTATTTCCCTTTGGATATATACAAACTGTAAAGTTCATTCATTCTCAAATAAATTACTTCATTTAATAAATAGTAGAAAAAAAATTCTCTTCGCCTTTGATAGAAAATATTTTTTTTTTGTTTTGCCTACAAAAAATGTTATTAAATCAAAAAATGTAGACATATATATTTTTTCAACTATATGTATAATGTATACTCAGAAATAATACATTTATCAATAAATACTATAAGGGAATCATCATTCAGTGTTTACCTTTTTTTTACTAAAAAAAATTACATTTTTATTCCTTTACTGAAAGAGGATGCATCTATAATCGAGTCATTGCAGTCACTCCATGTTACTTCTCTTCGACAGACAAGACTAAGATAAGAGCATGGTGATCTGGATGAGTCCTTGATATCATCTTTACAATGAAGTACTGATGACAATGAGCAGGTCCTTATCTCCTTCTCAATATGTTTAAGACGTTATAGGACACGGTAATAATAAAGTTCAAATCCTTACCAAAGATCTGAAACAATGAATCAAAAGAGAAAAATTTGTTAAAAATATGATGTATGAGTGAAAAGTTTTAGTTGTACTATACAAACAAAACATCCATTTTGTAAATTGAAAAATTTCCCAATCGCCCCTTTTAGATTGAAACTTTAATTTGAATTTGAAACTCAAAAAAAAATCCATAAACAAAATTTTTAAATTATCTTTTTTGACCCTTTTATCCTTTAGGCCTTTTATTTATTGAAATTATTATTATTATTATCCGAGTTGTTATACTTAGTCAGCCCGAAGGCTAACCTATCTCTACCTGATCTTTTTTGAACTATTATTATTATTTTTTTTATTATTATTATTATTATTATTATTATTATTATTATTATTATATACTAAAAAAACCTAATATTTCTGCATATGTTATTTTTATGTATACAAAAATTTGAAAACGACAAAAATCTTTCCCAAAAATTTGTATCCTTTTGAAATTTCAAAATAAAGACATGTCACCTAAAATCCATACTTTCTTCGTATAATATAATTTAATATATTATTAAACTAAAATATTCCCTTTTAAAAACATTTATTTTTCACATGATAATTTTTAAAAGTTAGAGGAATGTAATTCTCGTAAATATATAT
>JAAAKE020005664.1:0-11117 GCA_010014785.2 Anisolabis maritima
TTACTAAACTAATAAAATATAGGCATTGAAGTGGTGTGAAGCCTACATAGAATTGAGCTCCTTAAGTTAGACACGTAGGCACGCACAACGGTCTCTAAATACCTAAGGGCACCGTGACAGCGCGACAATTGTTACAATGAGGAAGGCAAAGCATTTCTTGAGTTTTTCTGTTCAAGTTTTGAAGATTTATTAAAGCAGCCTAAATTTGTTAGAGAGTCGCCAGGTGGGGTAAAGGGGGAGGAGGTCAAATTAAGCCCCATCTTATTTATATTAAGATTTTTATTTACGGTGGCCATTACCCCCTTTCTACATTTCCCAAATATTGCCTTTCTCCTACAATCTTTTTTTTTTGGTTCCCATTATTTTATAGGCTAACAATAGGACAGTTGCACTCAGAGATCGTAAGATTTCTTTCTTTTGACTTTGTTAAATGTCAATGAATAGTCTTATTTCATTAGTATTTTGGATTATTGATCAACAGGGCAAAAGGAAATATAGATAAATAATACTTTTATTTATATTAATATATATTTATGTTTAATGAGATTGTTATGTGGTTTATTACTAAAAATAGTAATTGTTGACAATCAATTATTTGGTTACATTTGGAATTAGGAATAAATATATTTTGGGATATTAAAGTAAGCGCTATTATTTGACTTGAGCCAGATTTAGAATCATATTTGAAAAAATTATAATTTCAAACTGGCTTTGAAAATTAATAGTAGACTACAGTATATTAGTAAGAATAGATTCAATTATCATAACATACATTGGTATAATGATACATAAACCATCTAAAAAGAAAAAAGATTCTTTGATTATAGGATTAATTAGGGAATTAAGAAATGAACATTCCTGTACTAAGTTATACTCTAGTATAAACAGGTGGTTTGGTACATTCCATTTTATTTAAAGTGGAATAAAATTTTTTTTTTTTCATTCAGTCTTTTTATTTATTTATATGGATGTTCTTGTATCGTTTTTTTATTTTTCTCTCTTGTTAAAATGTATTTTATCATGTATTCATATGTAATTTTCTTTATTAGTTTTATTTTGTTTTTGTTTTAATATTTTTTTTTTCTATATATATGTATTATTTGTTTTCTCTTCTGTTTTGTTTTGATTAATGTTATTTCTATCTTAATCAATGTAAGGTATGGCTATGTAGCCAATCCTCAATAAAAAAAAAAAAATACCTCAGATACTGAAAACTAAAAGAAAAATATATATGAATATATCTAAAATGTTTTGTTGAGTTTTACATTATCAAAGAATGCGACTTTGTTAATTTATGGGTATAACAGGAAATTTGCTAGGTTGACTTTTAAGTAAAAAAAAATTGGTTAATTTCATAAGCCTTACGTAGAGAAGGAGAAATAAAACGCGATATATAATTAATAAGAAAGTAGATTTATTTACTTAAAAAATAATACATAATTAAAATCTAAACTAAACAAAGAATATAATAATCTATTAAATATATATATATATATATAATATATTATTTTAGTTTCTTCCGAGCTTTTTATTTTGTCAATTAATTGTAACATTTTTCCTGGTTCAAATTCCATAGTAGAAAAAGTGTTCCTTTTTTTAACTTTTTTGAATTCGATAATATGAAATTCAAGGTTAGGGATCAAAAAATTCGGAAATAACATAATAACATATTTATTATATTTTTTTTAATCATTATCATAGCTGGGCGATGTAGGGGAATAATTCGGACTTGTTGGAGAATAAGTAGCTCCAGGAGGAGAATATGTCGGTGATGAAGGTGAATAATTTCGGGATGTTGGAGTATAAGTTGGAGAAGTAGGAGAATATTTAGAACTCGAAGGTGAGTATTGAGGACTTGAAGGAGAATAAACAGGACTCTGAGGTGAATAGTTTGGACTTGTTGGAGAATATCGCGTTGACCCAGCGCCAGCATGCTGAGGTGATGAACTCGGGGAGTAGCTAGGCGATGTTGGAGAATATGTTGGAGAAGTGGGGGAATAGCGAGATCCAGGAGTGTACTGTGGAGAAGAACTTGGGAAAGATGGTGAAGTAGGTGAATAGGTAGGACTAGTTGGTGAATATTTTGGACTCGAAGGTGAATAACTTGGAGACGCTGGTGTATAGCGAGGAGAACTTGGAGAATAACTAGGAGAAGTAGGTGAATAACTTGGAGATGTGGGCGAATAACTTGGGCTAGCAGGAGTATAGTTAGGTGAACTGGGTGAATAGCTTGGTGAAGTTGGTGAATAGCTTGGAGAGGTTGGAGAATAACTCGGGGAGGTTGGAGAATAATTTGGTGAAGTTGGAGAATAGCTTGGCGAGGTAGGAGAATAACTCGGAGATGTCGGGGAGTAACTAGGGGAGGTAGGTGAATAACTTGGCGAAGTAGGAGAATAACTTGGCGAAGTTGGGGAATAGCTTGGTGAAGTTGGAGAATAGCTTGGAGAAGTAGGTGAATAATTTGGCGAAGTTGGAGAATAGCTAGGAGAAGTAGGAGAATAACTCGGAGATGTTGGAGAATAGCTTGGTGAAGTTGGGGAATAACTTGGTGATGTAGGTGAATAATTTGGAGATGTAGGAGAATAGCTAGGTGAAGTAGGTGAATAATTGGGGGAGGTTGGAGTGAGAGAAGGACTTGTAGGAGCAAAAGCAGGACTTGTGGGAGAATATCCAGGCGACGCACCCATCGGACTGGGGATATAAGGAGACATTGAAGGTCCTGGAGAAGAAGGACTTCCTGGTTGAGGAGACCATCCAGAATATCCTGGGGACATGCCACTCGCATCACTTGCACCAGATGGAGAAAAGCTTGGTCCTCCTGGAGTCATTCCAGTTCCTAATGCATTTCCTGGAGACCATGAATGTGGGTATCCGGGAGTAGCTCCCTGGCTCCAAGGAGTATTATTCGGAGACATTGAAGGCGTAGTTGCACTTCCAAAGAACATTCCTACACCAAGCCCGCCCATCATATGGGCATGGGGCATCGGGATTTCCATTCCTGCTTTACATTTTTCTGAATCAAGTAATAAATCAAAAGCGCCTGTTCCTAATCTGGGTAATTGTCCCATTATAATATTCTCTGACACACCTCTCATTGGATCTACTTCAGCATGGGATGCAGCATCCATTAATACATCAACTGTCTCTTCAAAAGAGCAACGCATCAAAGCGCCAGTATCTTGCCGATTAATTCCGTGACGTGTAATAGCCATTAAATGACCTTTAGCCGTCATAACATCACAAAGCAAAGCCAAGTGTCGATAGTTTACATAAAGACCATAGAATTGCAACACACTGTTCATTTCCTTTTCAACAGATTTTCGTACAGCCTCAATCCCAAGTACAGAGAAAATTTCACAAATATCATTGGAAAATGTTCTCACAGGATCCACATCCCGTTCACTGAGAACTTTCATCATAGAAGTTCCATCAGTTTCCAATAACCATTCTGCAATGGCTTTAAATTCACCAGTTTCAGTAATTACAATTCGTTTTTTTGAATCCGTTTGTGGGAGATGCATGTATACTTTTCCAATTGCTTCAATACCTTGTAAAGTCATATCTGAAAGCATATTAGCTTCAATACATCTAAGGAACATGTCATCTTCCATTTTATCGACGGTTTCTTCTTCATCTTGAAGTTTATTGTCGTCAGAATTCATTATACGAATTCGTAAAACCAATTTCTCAGCATTGTCATCGTTGAATATGCAGTTTAAGTCATCGCCAAATCCAGCATTGATTTTTTCAGCAATTTGTTCCATAGTTAATTTCTTATCCGTCATACGTTTACGATCTAATTCAATACGTAATAACCAGGGTGAAATTCGTTCAGGATCAAAATCAGGCATTTCATAATAGACATTAACAAACTCTTGATCTTCATGAATTACAGTATTTTGGGGATCAGGATCATAATAAATTGCAGTATTTGCTGTGACCTTTCGAAGAGTTGTATGCTCCAAACGACATAATACATTCTTAGCTTTTTCAGCATCTCTAGCAGCTCCACCAGTTAAAAAGACTGTTAATGAAGGAGCTTTGGGCTTTTTACTGATGTTAATAATTTCCTTCAATCGAGGCACACCCAAAGTTACATTTTTCGAAGACACACCAGCAAAATGGAAAGTGTTCAATGTCATCTGAGTGGCAGGCTCTCCCAGAGATTGGGCAGCAAGAGCGCCTACCATTTCGCCAGG
The DNA here is from genome assembly GCA_010014785.2 of Anisolabis maritima. NCBI lineage: Eukaryota > Metazoa > Arthropoda > Insecta > Dermaptera > Anisolabididae > Anisolabis > Anisolabis maritima. The sequence goes on from JAAAKE020005664.1 coordinate 4,200, forward strand.
GCTACATTGTGCTTGACGGAATCGTGTTTCAATTTCACCAATCAACCATTCAAACGCTTCCGAACTCAATCTAAATTCTTCAGAAACAAGACGAGTACAGAGCGTAGATCGTACCAAACATTGGAAAAGTAATGTAGCATTTTCATTGGCTTGTTTACTTAAATGATCTTCACCAGCTACAATGACACATTTCTTCAACATTTCGCCCACTCCTTTAATAACTTTAAGAGGACTTAAATCTGTTGGTGCTCGTTTATTGATATGGAAAATTTTCTGAACGTTCCAAATCATTCTTTGGAGATTGCATGGCAATACAACTTTACTTTCCCCACTGGGGAAAATTTGTCGAAGGGCTTCTCGATCTTTACTCAATTGTTCCCATTCTCGTTCAAGTTCGGAAATAACTTCTCCACTTCCCATTAATTCACGAACCACATCTTCATTAAAAATTCTTCGGAGTTGCCTAAGATAAAAAAGAAAATTAAATTAAAATTTCAAATAAAAAAAATAAAGTAAAAAAATGTATATACCGTTCATTGGTGGGATCGAAACGGAATTTCTTTTCGAAAGCTTTATTAGAAAGTTTGATTGTAGGTAAATTTTGAAATTCTACAATTTCTCCGCAAAGGCCATCTTCACCATAACGAAGCTGAATAAGTTGGCCAACAGAGTTACGTACTGTGCTATCGTAGTGTACCATTACAGATTCCATAGCCTAAAATAAAATGAAAATATTAATATTAATATGCAGATTTTTAAATCTTATTCCAGAATATTTTTATTCTTCAAACCTTAATAAGTCGTCGCTGAATATATCCGGTTTCTGCAGTTTTTACGGCGGTATCAATTAAACCTTCTCTTCCACCCATAGCGTGGAAATAAAACTCTGATGGAGTTAACCCGGCTAAATATGAATTTTCTACGAAACCTCTTGACTCAGGACCATAATCATCTTTGATAAAATGTGGCAGTGTTCTTTTTCTAAAGCCAAATGGAATACGTTTTCCTTCAACGTTTTGTTGACCCACACAAGCAATAACCTAAAGAATATTTTTTTTTAAATTTGATATTTTTCATAATTTCCCAAATTTAAATCTTAAAATTACCTGAGAAATATTAATATTTGACCCTTTAGATCCTGACACCACCATAGCTTTAAGATTGTTATATTCAGTCAAAGATTTCTTAGCTGATCCTCCAGTTTTGTCTCGCGCATCGTTTAAGATACGGTTTACCTTGAAAACAAAAAAATAGTTTATTAATAATTGGATAAATTTATTTTATTTTATTTAAAAAAAAAAAAAAAGAATAAAAATTACCTGATTTTCGAAAGTTTGCCTGAGAGTGTTACCAGGCGTGGGTTCCAATTCCATGTTATGTGCCTTTTGAATAACCTCAATCACGTCCTCCTTGGCCTTTTTGATGGCTCTCTGAATTTCTAAATAGGTTTGAGGATCGGCAATGGTATCTCCAATACCAATTGAGTGACCTTCATATAAAAGCCAATTATTAACAACAGTTTGGATATTGCCATAAAATTGCCCACAAAGTTCATGTCCAAGTTCAAGATAACAAATATGCAAAAGGGATCCAGCAGAGGTTCCTAAAGTTTTTTTACATAAAATTCCCATAATAAGTTCTCCATGTTCTACCATAACCTAAAAAAAATACATATATATATATAAATTAGTGGTACCAGAGTGCTAAATAAAATATAGAATTAAAAAAAATTTTACTTTGGTATCTCCTGGAGAAATCCATTTATATGGTCCATCATCTTCTTCATCCGGATGAGTTGAATGAGTTCTAATCAAATTAACATTTCCAGGAATAATTAGAGAAAATAATTGTTTTCCAGTCCAAAGAGGTTTAGGCTTTAAAATGGCCGGTTGTGGCATTTTACCGTCCCAAATTGGTAAAAACATTAATAAATTCATCATTTGTTCCTAAAATAAAAAAATTAAATAAGTAAAAATAATTTGAGAATCAAATTTTATTAAAAAAAAAAAGAGTGAAAATATACTTTTTCCAGGAAAACGTCTCTTTTGGTCATTTTTCGTACGGCTGTAAGAGTATCTTGCACAATACCCATAACAGGTTTATTAGCTTGAGGAGTAATAATTTGTCGGGGGGTAATGTGAATATTTTCTACTTCCGCTCGAGTCTCCATAGATTGAGGCACATGTAAATTCATTTCATCACCATCAAAATCAGCGTTATAAGGAGAAGTGCAGCTAAGAAAAAACAATAATTTTTAACATTCAAAGTAAATATTAAAAAAAAAAAAATTTTTCTTCTCACCTTAAATTCATACGGAATGTAGACCAAGGTAGAACTTTAACTCGATGTCCCATCATAGACATTTTGTGTAAAGTAGGTTGTCGATTGAAAATGACCAAATCACCATCACCAACATGACGTTCGACTTTATATCCACATTGTAAGTGAAGATCACTTGTTTTAGGATGATAACGCAAATCAATTCGATCGCCATTGTCCCGGACAATGTATTTTGCGCCAGGATATTGAGAATTTCCACGTTGCACCAGTTCTTGCATTCTATAAAAATATAAATATTTATTTTATTAATTTATTCTCATATTTAATAAAATAAAAATCTTACTTTTCAAGATTAAAAGGAGTTACAATCTCGGGAAAAGTCATATTTTGTGCGATAGATCGAGGAACTCCTACTTGGTCTATTCGAAGATTGGGATCCGGAGTAATTACAGTTCTTGCTGAGAAGTCGACTCGTTTCCCCATAAGATTACCGCGAATTCTTCCTTCTTTGCCCTTTAATCGAGCCTTAATTGCTTTTAAAGGTTTTCCTGATTTTTGCATAGCTCTTTAAAAAAATTAAAATATATATGTATAAATATATTAAAAATAATAACAATGATAATAATTACCTTGGTAATCCTGGCATATCATTATCAATTAAAGTTGCAACATGAAATTGCAAGAGTTTGATATTTTCAGCTAAAACATGAGCAGCTGCTCCAGCTTGTTCGTTATGGATCAATTCATTATTAGCTTTTATTATATCAGCCAATTTGTGAGTAAGATCATCCTACAAACAAAATAAATAAGTCAAAATCATTTCTATTATAGTTTGTAATTATTTTATTAAATTAAAATTAAAAAGTATTTTACCTGATTCCTTGCACTACCGTACATGACAACTGCAGGCCTGACAGCAAGAGGAGGGACAGGCAAAACTGTTAATATCATCCAATCAGGTCTTGCGAATTTAGGATCCATTCCTAAAAAAGGAAATTGAAAAATATTATTTTTCAAAAATAAGATTAATCAATGTTAATCTCTTACCTAAAATGAAACATTCTTCATCTGTAATATGTTTGAAAATTTCCCAAACTCTTTGGGCAGTTAAAACAATTTTCTTTTCTTGTGAATCTTCATTAACATGTTTCCATTCTGCAGTAAGATCCAAACCAGAACGTCTGATGTTTGGCTGATATCTTCCACAACCTCCATGACCAACTTTTTTTGTCTGAAATAAATTATTATTTGATAAAAAAGAATATGGTAATGTAGACATTTTTTGAAAATATTTATGAGAGAGAGAGAATAGTTTTATTTAAAATAAATAGAAAAAAAAACATGAGTGCTCACCTGCCCATTTGGATCTTCTTGGTTCTCTTTAGGTATGTCCATTTCGTCACCTCCTTCGCAAATATTTTTCCCTTTGCAAAGGTCATACACATAAACAAGTCTTTTTCTCGGCTGTCCTTTTGTTTTCATTACAACTTCTTTAATTTTTGGATTTGTCTTAAATAAAAAAAATCGAAAAATAAATTAATCTATATTAAAATAATATATAAAATATATTTATAATTTTTGTCATATTAAAATTCATCTGTTCTTTTTTAATTATCTACGTTAATTATATAATAAGTCAAGAATAGGGGTTTGCTTTGAAAAAGGCGTAAGTTTTCAAAACAATGCCCCAAGGGACCATAAGTCAATATATCATCTCGCACTTATTTATCTTAAAAAGCTAAGTGTTCTGATATATTTAATGGAAGATATTTTGTAGGTATTTTAAACACTCCTATATTTTTTACAACCAAAATAAGTATATATAATATATATTACTATTATGTGTCATTATAAAGGTGAACTCTGATAAAGAGTGAAGTAAATTCACAGTTTTTCTGCAGCCAATATTCTTGCCAGAATCAATGAGAATTATTTTTTTGTCAAAACCACTTTATATTATTATCAACATAAAATTAAAAATTTGGTGTGACGGACGGGGTCTTAGCATTTGCTGACGAGCTAGTGTTCATCCCTAAGACGGAGTTGGGCCTACAATATAATATCTCTGCGTTAGAGAGCATAATGAACGGTTTTAGGTTGTTTCTCAATTGCGATAGGATAGAGCGAGCGACGACGGATGATGTACGTGTGAATGACTGATTGGGACCCCTGTCTGTGCGACACGGCAACAAGAGTGTAAGAGACACGACAAGAAAGCCGAGGATTCGGTGGAGGTGAGATCGGCGTGTTGTTTGGAGGGGGGGTCAGTTATATGGACGGGCACGAGCCCAAGGTAAAAGCTGGAAGAAAAAGAAAAATGAATGGATAAGTAGCATAAACCCGGACTGCCATGCTGCTGAAACTTGGTTTGATGCGCCGGGCGACTAGTCGGGGAATCTCTTGGTTCGCTGGTAGAATAACCATAAATATAAAATGTATCTTAAATGAGATGAATAAACAAGGGGGTCCGGGGTGGGTTTTACTCAAATCCAGGCCTCTCATGCTAAGGAAATAGAGTGTTGTGCTGTCACACCAGATTTTTTGTTGGGTCCCATTGGTAGCCGATTGACAATTTTATTTAGCTTTTATTTGTAGAGATTTTTCGTGTCTGTATTAATCAATTATTAAAATTTTTTTGAGGCCATTTAGACTCCTTATTTATTTAAATAAAGCCAATATAATTGAAATAAATTTTTGTATTTAAAATTATAAAACAAAATTCAATTCAATTAACTAAATTGGCAATTAAATTTCGTTTATTAATATACATAGGAATTAAAAATATTTATATTTTGTTACCATGGTAATGGGTCTTCCTATCTTTTCTAAGTCATACAATACATACATAAAATCCAAAATCGAGAGCCCCACACTATTTTGAGGTAGAAAATGATTAATACATCTAATGTATTATTCTAATTATTATATGTTCAGCCAATTTAATCAATATTGTTAGAATAGTTTAAGAGAAAATGGAAAAAATCTAAAGAATATATCAGTCAAGTAGGACCTAAACTCTTTAGGGGGGATAAGGATTAATACAATTCAAAGATCATTTAATAAGTATTTGATATATGAATTTTAATCAAAATCGTTAGAGCGAATTTTAAGAAAATCGAAAAAAAGTACATCAATAAAGTACTACTACTCTTTGGCCGATTTTATTGAAACTGCAACGAGGGTAACTAGACCTAACTTAAATATAAAAAAGTTTTTTCGTTTTTGAGATATCTTGTTGACACACAGACAGATCATTTTGTAAGACCCATTATTCAGAATTAGAGGACCTCAAAACGTCTAATTCTGTGGAAATCTCGACATGGTTTTTTTTTTTTTGAGATCGCACTAAATATTATATATATAGAAAAGAGAAGGTAAAAATTAATTCAATGAAATTAAAATTAACGTAAAAATACTTAGATATATTATAAAATAAGTGAATTCACATGATTTTTCATTCCGATTAATGTAGATGTTTTGAAAATAATCTATTTTTTAGTTTTAAAATTTAAATTATGTTTGAAACAAGGAAAATTTTCAAGAAAATTAATTCTCTTCTTTAAAAACAATTAAATAATTTAGATACTTACAGGGCTAACAAGTAATTTGGAACAATAAAAACAAACGCATCTTAGAATTTTGATTGCCTTCACCAAATAGCCAATATGAAAGACTGGCTTGGCCAAATCGATATGCCCAAAATGCCCTGGACATTCCACTTGATTTCCTGAAATAATAATAAGAAAAAATTAGTCTAATATATAAATAAAAGAAATTTTAAAAAATGAGGTAAACATACCAGCACAAGTTTGGCATCTTGTGCTTCTATCCATTACGCCTTGGCGAGGGTCCATAAGACCACCGAGCTTAGGCCTTCCTCCTTCATATGTCTCTGAATATTTAATCCCACCTTCCGTAACTGACATACGACGCTGAAAAATAAAAAGAAAAATTGTCATTTTAAAGGAAATAAATTGATATCTTATCTAGGTCAAGATCAAAACAAGATATCTTCTTAGAATCAAATTTATTAATTTCTTTAAAAAATTATAAAATCATATATCAAATGATAAAACTGTAAAAATAATAAATAATTACCACTTCATCTGGAGATAATATTCCAAATTGCACTCTTTTTACTGTACGTATAGGGGCTTTCGAGTCGGACGCAGCCATTTTGTCTGCTTGTCCTCTCTAGAATAAAAATGTCGAATACGTTCATAAGCAGGAAAACAAGATTCTATCTGAAATTATCAACAGATCTGGTCTTGTTGCCATCTTAATAAAGAAAACGTCACGGAACTTTGATTAGAAAAAATATTTATTTTATTAAGAAATAAGAAAAATTATAAAAATCTTTTATTAGTTAAACACAGAAATAAAATTATAAAAATAATCTTAATAATCTTTAATTTCAATTAAAAAATAAAAAAGTTTTAAATATTCATTCAAAAAATTTTTTTTAGTCTTTTCTTCATCTAAGACCATATAGACTTGAAATAATACAAATTTATTTTAATAAAGACCCCATAAATCTTAGCATATATATTTATATATATTTATCTTAGATATAAAGATTTATTTAATTATTTTGACATTTTTAAACGTTTCATATTTCATTTTCTGCCTTTTAAATAT
>JAAAKE020005675.1:0-29077 GCA_010014785.2 Anisolabis maritima
AGAAAAGATGTAGTAGGTGTTCACAGTCCAATACACAACAAAATTAACAACAAATATATCTATATATATATATATATATATATATATATTTTATTTGTTTATTTTTTCTCCTGAGACCACATTTTTGACTGCCTTGCCGCAGGTCTTCATCAGTGAGAAGAAAAAATTTTCACTAATGAAGGTCTGTGGCAGGGCGGTCAAAGCTGTGGTCTCAGGAGAAAAAATAATCAAATAAAATATATATATATTTGTTTTTAATTTTGTTGTTTATTGGATTGAGAAGACCTTTCCTACTTTGATAAACTGCAGATCTGGGTGAGTGTAAGTAGTTCTTTAGTTTAGTTATTGTTTTTAGGGACCTATGCGAGATTAATCAAATTTTCTCATCGATCAATGCGTTCTAGTCAGACACTAGAGGGACGGCGTGATAACTAGTTTTAGTTGTAACACCTTCTCCTATTTCATTAATTGCTTATTTTATTATTTCCTCTTGATATCTTGTTTAAAATTAAAAGCAATCCATAAATAAATGAACAACACAACTCCCTTAGGCATTTCGGAAGTCTTTAAAATTCACAACGCTTATTGAGTTAATAGGCAGCTTATAATAATAGAAGTCAAGAAAAACAAAATTAAAATTCATATTTCATATATGAATAAATTTATATTTTAATTTAATCAATAAATCAATCAAAATCTTTTTTCACTTTCTCCTCCCATTACCATTTATACAAAAAAAAAAAAAAAAAAAACAAACAAAATAAAAAATAAAAAAAGGAGTATCTATTTTACTGATAATGTTTATTTATTCCAAAATTAATAAAGCACGCTTGTCGATTAAAAAAATGAAAAGTGGCAGAGGAAAGGGAAGGGGACATTGCTGAACTTTGAATATATTTTTTTAAAGAAACATTATATAAATATTTGCTTAACCAAGTAGACAGGGCTTCTCTAAAAATAATTTTATAAATTTTTTAAAATTCAACTTTTTATCAACAGTCACTATTAATAAAATAATAGAGGTAATTTAATTATTCCAATTTTGATTTTTCGAAATTTTTATAAATGAGCTCGAATTAGGCTATTTATAATACGAATGTCTATCTAGTTGTTTCTTAGTTTTTCTTGTTCTTGTTTAGTCAAAATTCGGTTGAACATATTTTTATCAAATTTTATACAAATATTCATTAATATTCAACTTTTGGTAAGGATCCATTTAAAGAAAGTGGCAGTTTATTAATGTCATTAATGTTATTTGTTTTTTATTTATTTCTATTTAACCCCCTTTGTCTGTCTATCTGTCTGGACAAAATCTTGTCGTCAATTTGTAAAACACTTCCCGAGCTAGAGATTTGATATTTTTTATATTGACTTATTTTCCATTGCAGTAAAAAATAATTTAAAAAAACCTGGTAGGAGAATAAAAAAAGTAATAACAAATTAGGATCGCCCTCTAGTGGCCAACCCGAAAAACTTAAGAAAATAAAAAATTCTAAAATAAAAAAAAAAATAAAAAAATAAAAATTGTTTAACTAAAAATAAAAGCGTGGGGTGCTCCAAAAAATCATTTATGCCAAATTAATAAACTTTTCAATAAGTGGACCACTCTTTTATTTTCAAAATTATTATTTTTACCTTTTAGAACATTTTAAATATAATCGTTAAAAAATTTAGTAAAGTAAAATGCTATTTTTTTTTTTTAGATATATATATTTTTTCATCCTATTAATTTAAAAATTTTTATTGTAGAATGTTTTATATTAATTTAGAAAATTTATTATTATTTGTTTATAACATTCTTCATATTTTTGAAGTATTATTAAAAAAAAAAAAAATAAAATAGGGAAGAGAGCGAAATATCAAAGTGAAACGATGCTTAAAAGATTTCCCAAAGACGGATCTTTTATTGAACGAGAGGGATTATCTGAGAAGTAATCCCCCGGGAACAATCATACAAATATCATATCAACATTAATGACGTCACTGAATTTAATGTGTTTCTGCTCTTGAAGATGCCATCCCCTTGACTTGCGCCATTTTCTCTCAATTTTAGTTAAGATCGAATAACAAATACTATCCTTGATAATGGCAATTGAACAGAGAAGAGCAATTAATTTCAACAATAACATATACTATTAGAATGTCATTTTAAAAACAAGTTGAAATTTCCCTATTGAATAATAAATCCATTCAACACAATTCCTTTGTTTGCGAAATTGCCGTTGTTATTTTAAAATTTCTATCTTTGGCAGGAAATTTTTCTATTATTTAACATTGTATTGTAATACTTATTTTTTTATTATTATTATTATTAGATTTGTGAGGTGAGGAAGGGTAATGGCAAAGAATTTTGACGTTTTTCAAAGATTTTTCGTCTCGAAATTTTATCTTTGCCTGCATTGAGGCCTCATTCTTTTTCTTTTTTTTCTCCCCTTCCTTCCTTATATTCACTATTTTATCTTCGCCCCTCCCTTTTAAGTTCTTCGGGTCTCTTGAGGGGAGCGCGCCCCACAGGCGGAGAATCGCTCGGTCTGTCCGTTTTCTCGATTTTCCCATCATGAACTCAGCAGCGCGAGGTTAGACCTAGGAAAGAAGAAAAACATTTTGAACAAAAATAAGAATGAAATTTTCTAATTAAATTAATTAATTAATTTGAATTTTTTTTTTAGTGAAGAATTAAAACTAAATTTGCCAAATTTATATTCATCCCCTCTGATACATATATAAAATAATTATTAAAATCCATTTGGTCTGGCTCATTTACTTCTGTAGAAAGGAGGGGGGGGGGGGTAACAAAGTAAATTTAATCATAACTAAATATATATGGACATATATATATGTGTGTGTAAAAAAAAAAATAAAATTTTTTTTTAATCAACATAAATAATTTGATTCTCACAAAATAAAATTCCTGTAGAGAATTTCAGAAATCATAAACTCACGAGCACTGTGTCAAGAGCTCTAACAAATACTCCAAAAAAGATATCTTAATAATTTTTCGAAAACACCTGCGTTAGAATATAAATTTAATTATAAAAAGTTATTTTTATAAAATAATTTCCACTTTAAAAATTATTAATTCATCATATATTTAATATGTAGATACAAACGCTTTGGTGGAAATTTATTTCTTTTTTTCTTCTTCCAAATGCGGAATTCGAATTAAATTGTCTCAAATATATCTAGATTAGTTGTAGGCGTGCGTTTGTTTCGTTTATTCCCTTAAGGAGCTTCTCTTAAACACATAATTCATAGACTAGCTAATAAATTATTCATATACAAAAAAAAATAAATAAAAATGACTCCGGCATAATTATGTTACAGGCGGCGAGTGTTTGCGAAACGTGAGTCTACTGATCAACCCGCCTGCTGTCCAGAAGGGACATTATGCTACACTGGTCTGCCAGTACGATGTAGAGAACGCTAACCTCTACTCTGTGAAATGGTATCGGGGACCGCACGAGTTCTACAGGTATTCACCAAGCGAGTTCCCCAACAGGAAAATCTTCCCACATAAGGAAATACACGTTGACGTGAGTGCTAAATTATACTATATTATATATCTTTGTTCTTTATTAATGTTTAATTTGAGATATTACAAATTAAAATTGATTAAGAATTAAGAATTAAGAAAGATAAATATTTGGTATACCCATATAAATTTGGTGTACCCATATAAATTTTACCCACTATACACCACTGTCTAAAATTTTGAAATGTAAATTTCATCCAAAAAAAATCTTAAATATTGGTATAAGAAGGAAGTGTTTTTTTTTTTTAAATTTATTCCTGGCTGTTGGTCAGAGACCATCCTGCCATAAATAAGAAGGAAGTTAAATTGTAGTTCTTATGAATTAAAAGGAGAGGTTCTTAAAATGTTCCCCACGAGGGCAACATTGAATGTTTCACCTCACCTTAGCGGGCCGCACTTGTTTTTTTTCTTCTCAAGATTAAATTTTTTTATAAGAAGCAACTCGTTTAACCGAGCAATTTTTACTGTTTTTGGATTTGATCTATTTAATCTCGAAAAAAGTATGTTCACATAGATTCTCAAAAATCGAGATAAATTAAGCCATTTTCGTACAATCATCGATCTGATTTTACCCGGGAGCCAAGTAACTCACGAGTCGAATTCGGTATGCGGGCCGTAATTTGGGGACACATGAATTAGAGAATCAATATTTATTTTTATTCACGCTGCAGACAGCAGCCTAGAGAAGTTTTCCTCCACTCTAACGCCAGCTTCCTTTATGATTAATTGATTGCGTTGAAAGTGCCTGACCTTGACTAAAGAGAATGATGTCGTAGTGGTGGTATCTTTACCTTACCATACTCGTTGAGTGAGGTAATTTCCAAAATAAAAAAAGATTTAGGGCCTTTTTCTAATATTTTGGAAATATGTGTTTCTAATCATCAGCTTTAGGCTCGAAATGCAGAATTTAAATTAAATAAATTAAGAAATATTGTTTATGAATGACAAAACATATATACTCATCGTCAAAAAAATATGTGAACAGAGGCTTTAAACTTGCACTATCTTAATGACGGTTAGCAATAGTATTACATATTGAATTTCTTTACTTAATAATAATATATTGCAAAATAAAAAAATAAAAATTACTATATTAGAGCCACTTTGGAAAGTCTAGAATGATATAGAGATATGAAGCCAGGAGAGAGTAATTGTGATTGTTTGAAGACATATTAGGGGGGAAATTTTGGTATTTCAAATGGAGTTAGTTCTCACCGCTTAATTTTGAGAATTATATTCTCTAACTCTATAAAACAAAAAATTTTTGAATATTTTTTTATTAAAATTTTCTTCTTTTTACACTAATCAAAATATAATTTTGAAGTTTACAAATTTTAAAACAATGACATGAATCAGTTAAATCATTATCTCCTCTAACGATATTAAAGATATCCTTCCATTTTAATTTAATTTTCTTTTGTATTTGATATGATCGCTTTCTAGTGAGGGATAGATAATAACTAAATCTCAAAAGAGACTCTATTGATCTTTTGCTATATTTTATTTAAAAGCACTTTTATAGTGATCTTTTTTTTTTTTTTATTTAAAAAGATTAATCTCAAGAAAGATATTTGTGAAAGGTCAAAAAACTCATCCGTTATCTTCTTCTCCCAGAGTAAAATTATCATCTACAAAATTCCTCCGGGGATGAGTCTGAAAAGAAGTGACCGAAAGACAGGACAGAGACACCTGGGAGTAAATTTAAAAAATATATATATCTAAAATAAATAAATAAATAAATAAAATGTCACACGCTGAGATCGAACCTCGAAACAGAGCCCTGGACATTGGGGATTATCTTTTGACATGGACCTCTTTAGATAAATAAAAGAGAAATATTTTCGGAGAAAAGTAGGTTAACCCTCACTCTAACAACTGAATCCATTCCATTTAAAATAAACGTCTAACGAGACTAATATAATTACATTCTAATTTATTTTAGAATAATGGATCAAATTTAAATTTAGTTTTTTGTAATTTTACAAAATTTTTTATTAATTATTCTAGTTTTATCATAGATTTAATTCATTTTAGTCAGCCAGATCCATAATAACGGCCGATCCGTTGTTCACCTCTTATTCTCTTCGATGATGTTGAGATAAGATCTGGGTGGATATATATTAATTATAAAATGTGCAATTCACTGATCAGGCATATAATATATGTTTATTTGCTTTCTCTGAAGAAAAGTGCAGGGATTTTTAATTTAATTTTAATTTTTTTCTTGCATTCAAATTATCATAAATGTCTGTGCATATATTTGATAGCTAATAAACATCTTTTCAAAAATTATTTTTCATTAAAAATTTTATAGAATTAAAAAGCATACAATATTTTAATTTTGTTATAAAATTAAAAAATATTATTATTTATTTTTACCTCATTACGTGAGTGGGAGAGTAAATAGAATAGTTTATAGGGCGTAAACGAATATACCTAATGGAAAAAGGTCCCAAGGAACACCTGAGACCAAAGCCGAAAATTTTTCATACCAGGTATTTTAATATTTTTCAAATTTTCACTCTATTCTTTTAGCAGGCCAAAATTAAAGCAATCTAAGAAGACATTCAGTTAGCTCTTTCCTAGCTGTCAACATTCAACGTTTTTTTTTTTTTTTTTTTTTTTTTATTTAGAAATTTCCCGACCATTTTTAAACCTCGATGTTTTTATGGATGATGGTCGTCAAAAAAACTTTTACACACTTTACCATTTTTATAGGGACGTTTTTAAATAGTAATTTTAACTAAACAACCTATTATAATATAGCATATAAAAAGAGTTAAAATACTAGAACAGACATTAAGCGAAGTATAATCCAAACCGAAACATAAAAATGAATAATTGAATATAACTTGTTTTATTTATATTTTATATTTTTATTCAGCTTTAAAAGTAATTATTATTTTTTTAATTTTTTAAAATAATACGTAAAGATTGCTGTTTATTATTTTTATTATATTTTATGAATTTTAATTATATGATATAAATATATATATATAAACCCATTCCCTATGTTTGATAATTTAGATGGTTAACCTTAAAATAGCGAAATTGGTCTATTTATTTTATTATTTTATTTAAGATGAAGTTCTATTTATTTAAAAAACATTGAAGACAAGAGAGGATGAAGCAGATGAAATTTTTTTATTATTGGGAATTTAATGTATAGGTTGGCACATGAATAAATTTAATAGACACGAAACGAACCGAAATGTCCGAAATTAAAGTGTCTAATAATCAGGAGCAACAAGGAGGGATCAAAGTGTAGAGCATTGTTGAAAGAAAAGATTGACTCAAACTCCTCTTGTAGGCGCGGCTCGTGCTCGAAGTTGATATTTTTTTACTTAATTAATTAATAACAATACTAAATAAAATACACAAACGAAAATTGGCACACTTATTCTCTATTGAATACTGAATGTATATATTACCATTGTAAATTTTATTATTTTTCTAATTAAATTTGAGCTTATTATGAACGCATTCCCCTTCCATTTGTTTCTGACTGATTTCAATATTTTCAAATATATTGCAACAATATTTATAAAGGATTATTTTTTTCATTAAAAAAAAAATTATTCATATAAAAATTATCTTTTGGATTTAATTTAAATAATATTTTTAGCCAATAAATTAGAGCTTTGTTTCCATTCCAAATGCATTCAAAAATTACTTTGTTTGCATAAATAATCTATCCCTTTCATATGCAATAATTTTACATAGCTGAAATTTTTTTTTAATATATAGAAGACATAGTCAGACATAGCTACAAAATATACATAACAACTATGATTGAATAAATAAAAAAGAGCTAATATTATAAATAAGATTTTCTAAACTTTTACCACAAAGTAATTATACACTATTCTTTCTTAAAATGTATCATTATAATATTTTAAAATTATACATTTGTCTAATATTTAATATTAAAAAAAAATTTGGCATGGACACATCAGAAAACTTTCTCATATCTTATAATATAATTTTTACTTTCTCTTACATATTGGTTATATATAGTATATGAAAAAAAAGTAGTTCTTACGCAAAAATTTCTGTCTGAATTTCAATGGAAATATAGATTTTGGGTTCCCATGAGTCTAAAAAAATGGATCTTATAAAATGGTCTCTTTGTGAAAATATCTAAAAAATGAAAAAACTTTCGAGAGTCAAATTATATATTTAAGCTAGGTACCCACTTCTCAAATGACAGCACGATTTTGAATAAAATTGGCCAACTGTTACTAGTCTTTACTAATGTAATTTTTTTTTTTAGTTTTTTCACTTTTACCAAATAACGATTTTGATTAAAATTAATATTAATTTTCAATTATCTCATGAAATGTATTAATTTTTCAAAAATTCAAATTTTTTGGGGCTTACCTTATTCTAGCATGTATTTATGATTTTTGTGATTTTCTTCTAGAACATTCTAACGATTTTAATTGAATTGGCTATACCTTGAATAAATTAGATAAAATTTAAGGTATATTAAATATTTTCCACTTTAAATTGTGGCCTTCAATTTGGGATTTTAAGAATCCCATTGGAATGATAGGATGCCCTGGTATCAAATTATAAATATTTTGAAATTATGTTTGAAAATAAATAACATTTATTTGTTATCTCAACTTTTGTTCGATTTATATAAAGTTTCGGGCTAAATTTGGAAAAAATTGCTGGTATCACTATTTACCTCTTGGGAGCTGATATATTATTATAAAGAAAAAAAAAATGTCAACACAAGAAGCCTTGATTTTTGTGATCGCAATATTATATAGGTAAAAGTAAGTAATAAATATATAATTAAATTAATTTTATTCAAATGAATATCGTATTGTAAATTTGAAAAAAAAATTTTCTGAAGAAAAAGACACTACCATTTCTCATTTAAAAAAAAAAAAAAAAAAAAAAAAAAACCAATTTTGTAATTTCTCTGCGGTGAATATAAATGCCCTTTTTTTTCCCCTATTAAGAAAATTTTCAATAAAAAAAATATTAATTATTTTAAATACTTTTCTTGAGTCTGGAATTAAAATTGAGAGGTTTAGTCCTTATTTAATTAAAACCAGTATCATAATGGCGCTTTGTTATTTGAGCTAAATCAATGTTTAATGGTTGGCCTATTGTTCTCCGTTTGTAAGATTAAAATTGTTTTATTTAATATGCTAAAAAGTGAGAAATAATAATTATTTTAATTTTAAATATTAAATAATTTACGAGATATTAAATACGGACTTTATATTCAATATATTGATGGTGTGTGTGTGTTCAAGGATCTAAAATTACAAGAAAAATTTTATATAATTGAAGTTTAAATGAAGAACATTGATATCTATAAAAATCATTAGCTAATGTCATTTTGGCTTTCTAATTTATATCTTTGGCTCTTTTAACTAATCTATCACTTTGGAAGATGTACTGGAGACTACTATATGTAACCTATCCCTTTTAAAGTGTTTTTAATTGTCTGAGAAAGAGCGATATTTTAAAAGCGAGGTCCGTTTGGCCTCGAGACAGAGGATCACAAAAAAGTGATGAACAGTACCTTGACCTTTGTGACGCGTTATAACGAGGTGTCGTAGAGTCATATCGTCACAGTGGATGAAACATGGATATCGCATATCACTCCTGAGTCAGAGCAGCAGTCTATGGAATGGCGGCAAACTTTTTTGAAGAAGGTATTTACAGTTTAGTTGCAAGGCATGACGAAAAAAATGAAACTATGAAAATAAATGTGTTTCGAAAATATATTCTTTTGTTTATTTGTATTTATAAAATGAACCTTACTTAAAAAATAGCCCTCGTATTTTATTTTATCAAAGCGTAATTATTACGATCGCAAAATGATACGAATTTTTTTCTAGATTTTATCGAAAAAATTCGCATTCTCTGAGTTTAAAAAGACCAACAATCACGGAAAAAGATCCGTATGTTATGATTGATGAAATTAAAAATTATGAAAATCAATTAAGTTTTTTGTTAGTATTTTTAACCTGGGCACTGTTAGCAAATTTCGTTGAAGTTGTCTAATTTTTACCAATTTTATTTTAAGCTAATATTTAATTATCATTTTAGGCTTTTAATCCCTCACCCCGAAAAATATCTTATCATCGTCCCTGTCACGTTTTATTCTAGATAGGCCACCTGTCTTTTGTATATTTTTATTAATTATATTTAATTTAAAAAAATATGTTTCAATTTCAGTTTGAGTTTTTTTTTATCTGCTTTAAAGAATTATCAAGTATGATTATCAATTGTTTTTTTATTTTTATTTTTATTCAAAGATTAAAAAAAAAAATTATTATAGAGTTATTTTCGGAATACTAGAGACTAAGTATGTTAAGGAAATGGAAATAGACGGACCTCTCTAAAGAATCTAAATGGTGGGGAAGTAACTTCTTGTGGTTAGGTGAGAGTACCTTGTGATATATGTAGTGGGGAAAATTTTTACTGACATTGTTCTAGAGTGAGATCAAAATTTCTTGTTATCTTTCTTTAATGCCCTTTTCGTTGACCTGTTATGCCTAATATTCTCTAAAAGTCTAATTGCTTATATTCTCAGATTATATATTATTAAATTTTTTAATTTAAATCCAATAGTCTATATGAAATTTCCTCTCCCTTTACATTGATTTTAACAAACCCTCTATGTATCCTATTAGTCTGCTAAACCAAGGGTTTAGTGTATTCTTAAATTATAATTCGATACTCCCAGCTGCCGCATAGCATATCAAATTGATCCCCGATCAATATATCGAAAAATATTATAATAAATTAAATATTTAAATAAAATTTAGTTATCCTTTTATTTTTGTTTTATATCTCTATAAAATCTCGTACAATGAAAAGTAATTTTTTTAAATGTAATCAATATTTAGGAAATGCTCAATAAATATAAGGTTGCTGTCTTTTATAGATAGAAATTGAATAAATCAATACGGATCAATTCTTACAAATATTCCATTATTTAAAGTTAATACACTAGAGTAAAACTTAAGTTTTTACTTTCTTAATAACACTTGAAATATTATGTATAGGAATCCTGATTTTTTCGAAATTTCGAAGTACAACAATCTATGTGTGTTTATGAGTTTGTAGCCAAATGGCTTCAGATATTGAAACAAATTTTATATCAATGATCAAAGGAAACATCATATTTTGGCAAAAATCGACGCTTTTGTTATATAATTTAAAAATTGAACATCCATGGGGGTCGGAGAACGCCTCTCAAAATCCCCGAAGCAGACTTGAAAATAATTTTGGAGAGGGGATAAATCCATCACTCTACTGTCGCTACCCCTATAGGACGCTCTTATGAAATTAGGAGTCATTGATCCCCAATTTCAAGATAAATTTTTTTAAAACAATATTTGATTTAAAATCCAAAAATGAAAAAATGTTCTTAACTATTTATAGAAATAATAGTCAGAGTATTTTGAAAAAATTTTATTTGGGAAAATTTTGTATATTTTTTTCTCTTTAAAATTTATCATTTTCTAATTAAGAGATGTTAAATAAAATAATTTATATTAAGATAAACTTTTGTCGAATTTTATAAATAAGTGCATTTTCCATTTTTTTCCCTGTATATTTAATTTGAAATCTCTAAAAGAAACATATCTTGTCTCACGCTTGATTGATAGAAATTACATTTTTGGCCCTAATCCTTTTAACGAATTACTACCCCTTTAACAAGAAGATGATAACAATTCATTAAAGATATTACATTATATTGATTCGATACAAGAAGCTCTCCTCGACTCGGTTCTTACACTTTTGTGGCCGACTTGCTACCCTTACCATAAATAGCAGGGCAAACAATCTCGAGTGGACGCATATTTTTTTTTATTTTTTTGTTTTTTTTTTCTTTGAACCATTTAGAATTCATTTTTTTCTCAATATCGATTTGTGCCCTAATGTCTCTCTAACTTAGTTTAAAATTTAATTTTTTATTTCCTTTTGCTAAGAATGTTTCGGTACAGGTATCAATGCTTTCGCTACCGGATATTTTAGTACTCAATACTTTTCTTTGGATGTTTCTACACCCATATGGGTTCTATCGATTCGATAATTACTTTTTTTTTCTCTTGAGGCTTTTTTTAATTATACCGATATCATGTAACAAAAGCACTTCCAATTTTGGTATCAATGCTTTTTTACAATACCCTTTGCGATACTTACGTCTTGCTAAAAATATAAATTTGGATGATAATAGGAATTCATCTTGAATAAAAAAAAAAATTTCTTTTAAACTTTTATGCAGAATTAAGCGATTTTTGTTTTTTAGAAAAAAATAAAAATAATATTAATAACTAATGTGAACCTCTTCATCTTTATATAATTTTACCACTGAATATATAAAAGTGAAAGTTTAATTTCATTCTTATGGTGGCACCTTATATATTTGCTGCCATCTAGCCAGCCCGATGGGAATTAGCAGGAAAAATGTTCTTATTCTCTTATAAAGAGTCTAACGCGCGAGGATGTACTTATTCATCGTTTGCACTAT
This sequence comes from Anisolabis maritima, assembly GCA_010014785.2. Classification (NCBI taxonomy): domain Eukaryota; kingdom Metazoa; phylum Arthropoda; class Insecta; order Dermaptera; family Anisolabididae; genus Anisolabis; species Anisolabis maritima. The sequence goes on from JAAAKE020005675.1 coordinate 12,042, forward strand.
TATAAGAAGTTCGACTTCAGAGGGCGCTACTTATGACCAATCAACACAACCTTCTCGCAAATATTATTATCAAGTTATCTGCTTTACAATCGCCCAGGGACTTAATTTAAAACTTCCTAATATATACAATATTATTCAATATTTTTGATAAAAATTTTTTTAATGTCTATTTTGAATTGTTAATTAGAGATTATTTTAAAATAAAATTTAGGATATTATTTTTTTTTTATTTTAAAAGGTTAAGAGTCACTAAAACATTAAATAATATAAAAAAAAACATTGAAAATATTAAAAGATTGTTAATGGGCTTAATTGCTATTACAAAAGAATTTCTTTCCTTTTTTTAATTTAACTAGTTACACAATTTCTGTATTTCTATAGTTATAAATTCTGTAGATTTATTTTTTTTCTTGCTCTGGGAAAACTAGAATAAATAGGATTTTTTTTAACAAAAAGGATAATATGTATATATATATATTTTATTTAGGTATTTTTTTGGTTTGCTATTTTTCAACTCTCGTCTCATTAACGCACTAATAACTTTTTAATTGGCGTTTTTTTTTTTTTTTTTTTTTTTTTTTTTTTGGAATTTGATTGCTGTTTTAAAAAAATTGATCTTGAAATTGGGAATTAATGAGTCCTAATTTTATATGAGCGTCCTATAGGGGTGACGACAGTGGAGTGATGGATTTATCCCCTCTCCAAAATTATTTTCAAGTCTGCTTCGGGGATTTTGAGAGGCATTCTCCGACCCCCATAGATGCTCAATTTTTAAATCTTTTTTTTTAAATTTTATCTGAGTAACAATACGTTTGTCCCAAAAAAGACAACGCAAAGCAAGAGTATAAAAACTGACTTGGGAAGTGGAAATACACCAAAAAGCTTTTATTTGACTAAATAGTGAGTGAAGCTATTTTAGGATGAAATCGCAAGCATAACTCAGTGAAATAGCATATATACCGCAGGTGTCATTCGTTTCGTCTATGCGATATCTGTAAAAATCCACATAACGCTCAAAAGACAGCGATCGTAGCTTTGAAACAGTTGTGCCTTATTTTTTTATTTTTTTTTTACTAAAAAACATTTCATATAAATGGGATTATTAATTTGATTATTATTAATATTATATAATAATAACCAACTTATGGCAGTAAAATTTGCAATCCTAATTTCAAGGAGATGCAAGTTCAATTTCAGCTTATTACACAACTCAATCTTTGATTAGGGAATCGAGCAGAAAAACAGGACAGTTCCTAAAAATTAATTTTAATTAAATAAACATCCCTAAATTTTGGTTCAAACATTTAACATTTAAATTGCTTACATTTTTCATAATCAAACGCTATTTGTCAAAAACTACTAAAATTAGATCATTAAAAAAATAAATTTTTTTTTAGAATAAATTTTACCGCTTTAAAAAAAAAAAAATTCCAAAACATTTCTATAATGAATTAGCGGTTTTTGAAATCGATCCACTATCCAATCGAGAGGTGGATGCTGGAGTGTGTATGGAGGGAGGTGGTAGGTCAAATTGTCCAAACTAATGCCTTTAGTTTATTATTGTAAACCACAATTTTTCATTTGAAAAACCATATTGTGGTTTACAATCCACAACAAAATGTTGATAAATGTTTACACTGAGAGGAACGCAATTCGAAATGATATTGTCAATTTCGGGTAAAATACTAGCTGGGGCTCTTAAAATGTTGTTGCCCTTTGGTTCTGGCCAAATGCGGCCTAAATCAATTGATTGCCGCCGGCTCGTGAAAAATGGTTCGCGGAAAAAATAAATAAATAAATATAAATAGCGAAAGGATTTTATTTTCGGATAGTTAGTTGTTTATTAGACTAACATGTCATATATGAAAACGGAGGGGTGATTTATTTGAACATTCATTTGCTACAACTAATAGGGGAAAAATTTTATACATGAGATACGTCTAAGAGAGGAGAAGAAGGGGGAGAAAAACATGGGCCACGTGGGATTTGAATAAAATCCCCCCAAGTCGAATTCACCTTTCATTTAGATCATTTTTTGTTGCCGTATTTATTTTATCTTAAAATATATTAATATTTATAAGAGCATTGAGAAAGGGCGCTTTTTCTTGTCTAAACATGAATCTGTCCCTTGCTTTATAAATAAATTTGTTTTATTTCTCCATTTTAATATATTAATAAAATAAATTTTTCTTAAAATACTGCTAGATTTATATTTAATTTATGAATGATTATTGTACGTGGTCATTAAAGTTATGCAGTAAAGATAAATAATTGTTTATCTTATTTTTTTGGATTTTTGGATTTCATGTTTCTGTTCATGAGAATTAATAAAAAAAAAAAAAAAAAAATATTCTAATTTTGGAAATCGAACTTAAAAGCCATGGGTTTCAGATTCATGAAAAAAATTCTCCCAAATGCGATATCGAAACTTTGATCTTTCTTTTTACAGTAGATTAAACAAAAAAAAAAAAAAATAAAAAAGAAATCCCTAAATCAGGAATCGAACCTGCGATCTGTGGATTCCATGAAGTTAACCGAAAATCCAAAAGATCCTGAGGTGGAAAATTTTTTTTCATGAATAGTATAATTAATTAATTATATTATCCAATCTGAATTTTTTACTATCTCGTCTTATAATGTATAATCATTTTTAGCTACCTAAATAATCCTACATCTATTTTGTCCCTTCTTTTTTTTCTGAAAAATATATTATTCAAGAGATATATTAATATATCCAATAGAACGTTATCTCATATCACGATATCTCCCCTTAATACCAATATTATATTTTATCTTAGATATACTTGTCTCAGTGTGATGACGCCATCTTTGGCATAATAGAAATGTTGACAAAATCGTTATAATATACAAACAACTCTGTTAGCATTTGATATATTGTTTATCCATTATGACGATTTTATTAACATCTGTTTTATGGTAAGGATGGCATCATAACGCTGAGATGAATAGATCTCTACCTTGATTGTAAATAGGGATGTATATTTAGTTCGAGAAATTGGGATTTTTTATTAACCCCTGTGGAATTAGTCGTCTCTCTCATTTGCTCTTCTTTCATACTTAATTTTATAGATTTCTAAAGATGAATTAGGACCTATTGATAGGAGTAATTCTCAGGAGGGCGATGAAACGATCCAAGAAAAGCGGGTAGTGCAGCCCCAGATGCAAAAATGGGATGGGGAGGGGCAGGGCGGCGGTGTTGAAACATAAAGGAGCTTCAAATAAGTAATTGAGTACTAAAAAATTGGATAATAGTTTTTATTTAAAATAGATAATGTTTAAGACTATAAATCACCAGCCAATATATTGATAGATGATTATGTTAATTTGGCATAAATGGTGCATGATCTCCTTTATACTCAATTTTATATAACTTCAATATTGAGCATGCGAAGAGATGAAAGTCCGACGAGCCAACTACTTGCTCTGGCAACCATCCACATTATAAGACATTCGCAAAAACACTACGGCTGTTTACTCCTGCTGCTTACACTCTCCGGAGAGAGGTTCACAGCACTGACAACGCTTCAGTCATCCGCTCTGACTCTCCGCCCACTACTGACGTTTCTTAAAAAGATTATAGCTGCGGTCATGCTCACCTTATACCAAACCCGGTATAATATATAGTATTTTTTCTTTTGTTTTGTTGGTCTCTATATTCACTCTATTTCTTCCCCCTCCCTCTGCTTCTGTGGGCCCTTCGCGCTTCGTAGAAAAATTTGAATAGCAGGATTATTATGATAATTGTCATTGATTTCGTAAGGCATCTGTAATAACTGACGCAACGGTTTACAATCCAACTTGCTCTGGATTGTCTCGAACGAAAGAAAATTCTTAAATAAGAAATAGAAATTTGACATTTTGACTTGTTCTAATAATAAATTTCTACTCCATGTTAAAGTTTTTTTTTTTCTTATTTCAACATTCCCGCAAGATTGTTTAGCGTTTATTAATTTTGTGATTGTGTATGAAATCCCAAGTCATGTAGGTGGGGGCTTGGAGGGTGCATAAATGTATAAAAGAGGAGGGGGAGAGTGCACACAAACACTTTAGCATTTTATTAAAAAAGTTTTCATTTGGAAGCATTAAGATTTTGATTATATGGTGTGTAGAGAAGTAATCGAAAATAAACTGGTCCTCACCACCTCAGCCTCTCATCTATTTTGAAAAAGAAATTCTATGAATAATATTTAAGAGTCGCACTGTCCGGTGAGAGGTAAAAAAATCGGAGTAAAAAGAAAGAAAAGTTTATATCTCGAAATACTCATCATGATAGACATAAAGAGCTTGAAAATAAAAATAGTAAAGTTTCCAACAATATTGAAGGGCTCTCAAATAATGAGAAAGGAAAAAATGAATGGCTGTTATGAGACAGGTTTGGGTTGTTTTTAGGGTTGCGGCGGGAGTGGGGGTTAAGTCGCCGGTTGATTGGAGCCCACACGTCTCTCCCCCTGGCACCGATCATAAATTCCAGGGGGAATCGAATTGCTATCTGGCCTCTGGACAAATGGGTATCCCGGTGCTCCTCATCGGGATCGACGGGATGGAATCGATCTTGGCAAGAAGTCGGTCCAAAATGCCCCCAGCAATAAAATATCTTGTCCGAGCTCATTAGCTCGCTAATGATACCGGAGCCACTCATTAAATGAATTCTTCGGGGAGCTTTTAAGGGAGAGTGGGGAGGGGGGCGGAGGAGGAGCTGCTCAGGATTCTATCAAAAGAAACAGATTCTGTTAATTCCTTCCCGATATTACGAGCTGATATCTATTATCAAACCCTGAGAAGAAAATAAACATTAATTGCTTATCTTTTACAAGGACTTTGGTTATCCCCTAAAAATTTCCATTCTTTTTTTCTGTCTCTCTACAAAAGATTATTCACTTTGACAAATCAAATTGAAATTTTACGAGCGACTATTTGTTTGCCTCTCTCGATTTTCATATGGATTTACGTATTTCAATCAATGCAAATGATATTTTACCTACCGAATCATAGAGTACGGAGGTAGTCTAATCATATAAAATTTGACATTGCCATATTTTGATAAATAAGCACAAATCTGATGGTCTTAACTGGATTGTCTATTTCCACGATGGTGTCTTTATGTATGCCTGTGGACTCTTAAGTGGCCTATTCACTTTCACACTGGTACGGTTTGAGTGAACCCATAAAGTGAGAACTGGACTGTCAGTGGGGCAGAAAAATGGACGCTCTATTATAAAAAAATTGTAAAACAAACAAAAAAATTTTAATTAAGCAATAAGCTAATGTGAAGTTTCATCGTCCAGAAAATTTTCAAAAAAATCTCTTAATGACCTCAATAATATTATACCATAAATTTTATTTTATTTATTATTATATAACTATGTGAAAAAATCATTGTTATATTTCAATGAAATGAAAAATTATATACCAAAAGCAAAACAATTTTAACAATAAAAAAAGTTTTTAGACAAATTTATTATTTATTATTGTTATTATTATTTATACCTATAGTACATTAAATGTTTCTAGATAAATTCCCTCAAATATGTCTTAAAATTTAAATTAAGAAAATTTAGTCGGAATTATAAGATCTAAACAAACGGAGGACTCAGGTAGGCAGTCTGATGCAAATTTGGAAAGACGGTACTTAATTAGGAAAAGTTGAGGTACATTTATTCTGGCGAGGAGCAATGCGCACTTGACAGACAATTTCTTAATTAAAGGAACCTCCGGCGGGTGATGTTCTAGAGAAATGTAAACATTCAACTACTATTATTTATCTCCTGGCTTGTTCGGATGTGACCAACGGTCTTCTATTTATCAAAGGACCACATTTAGGGACTCTCACATAAATGGAAAAGCATCGCCATTATTATCACAATTATGAAAGAAAAAATTTCTTTTGAAAAGACATTAAAATTCCGATCCGGAAAATAAAGTAATGTATGACGTAGTCGGATAAGGACCAAACTAATTCAAAAGAACGAGTCACTTAAAGAAACAAAGAACTATCTCATCCTAATAAAAGAACATCGTTCTCAAGCGGGGTTGCTAACTTTTTAAGAGTTTTTATGATGTAGCTAAATAATAAATTTTTTCAAATTACAGAAATCCTTATTGAGCAGAACTCAGTTATCCGAATCTCAGTTATCTTGATTCTCAATTATCCATGGGCGATACATGTTTCATTAAAGCTGTTGTATGTTTTTTTTTAATTCTTGCTGCTTTTTCTTATTTCTTTATTAGTATTTAATTATCTGGTCAACCCCTATTCCCAACTAATTCGGATGAGTTTCAACTGTAAGACTTTTATTTCTTCTTAAAAAATTTGACATCAATGGTTAAAATGAAAATTAAAAAAAAAAAAAAAATCAAAATCCTAATTAGTGAAATTATTCAGAAGAAGGTAATTCAGCGAACTTGAAGAGTTCGTTAATGTGTTCTCTATGTCTTCTGTATTCGAATATAAAAATTATGAGTTCTGATTCGGATAAAACATCAAAGATGGACTATAAATATGAAAAAAATTTTTAAATCAGCCCTTGGTCAAAATGGCCTCCGAAATTTTATCAAATATCAATTTCTATGTTAAATTCGGATACCAATATCGATAAATCCAAACTATTATTTTGAAACTGTTGCGAGCGAAGCATTGCCTTCAGATTGGAATCGCGAGCCAGCAGACCTTTCAGATTAAAGTTCGTTACGGCAATGCAGCTTTCCGCATTCCTATATGCTTATATATATATATTTTTGAAAAAAATTTTACAAAATTTATTATTTAATTATTGGAAAAATTTTTTTAAAATCAATCGATTTAGGTCTTCATTCCTTCTAGTTCTTTTGAAATAATTTAGTGCTAAACCATTAATTTCTATCTTAAATTATAACATAAATAATGTTCTTGTCGTCTTGTTTACGTGTTTAGAAGTTAGCTTAAAAAATTTTCTATGAGACTGAGCAGACTAAGCCGTTTAAAGAGTTAGAAATGCCAGCCTTAGCTCAGGTACCTCGCGGTTAAAATAAGTATTAGTCAATAAATAGTATAAATAAATATAACCAATAAGGTCGTTATTATATATAAATAAAATAATAAATAATATATGAGAAAATTTTTCTGCAGAAAATATTCAAATTTTATTTTGCCAATATTTTGAAATATTTTCCCATTTATACGGCAATTGGAGTTTTATATTTTTTTATAATAATATTAATATTTTTATTAGAAACAAAATTACTACCGCTTCTTAAAGTCCTGATTGGCACGAAATGCTGTAATATCTTCGTAAAATAATTTAATATTTTCTTACCTTATTTTATTATTTAATTTTGGTTAAATTAATAATGTACATTGACAAAATTGTTGAATAATTAATAAATAAAATGCCTGATTACTTTTAAAGGTTTATTTATATAAATTTTTTTAAAATTATATGTTCTTGATAGAATTTTAAAATTGCTTTTTAAATCATGTTTCTTTTAATAAAAAAGAAAAAGAGACGCGACAGAATCTATTTTGTTTACCAAGCCATAGGGTGAAGTGATGTGAAGAGTTTGCGCATTAGCAAATGTTTTTTGCTTGCGACTTTTCCGTTTCAGAGGCCGGAAGTCGCTCGGGATTCGGGACTCGGGACTAGGGCCCCGGACCCGTTGTTTTTTTTGTAGTCGTACGGTAAAGCTAAGAAATTCATCGAATCCCTCTCCCTCCCTCTTCAAAACTTCTTTTTCACGTATATTTAGAAGGGAATATTTTATTTCGCCATTAAATCTTCTCTCCCCTTCGTCGGAGTCTCGTTTAATGGATCAATTTCTTTTACATAAAACTGCACAATGTAAAAAAAAAATGATGTCTGCACTATAGCAACAAAATTCATAGCAGTTACCGGATGCGAATAACGATTTCTAAAATATTCCCGAGTATTATATAATAATATCCAAAAATGGATTTTCTCTTAGCCTTGAAGTGGTTTGCAAAACGCAAAAACAAAAAGCTGAATCAGGGCAATAAATTTAAAAGAACAAAACGAAGACAGGCAATTATATTAGGTGTCTCAAAAGTTAACATTTATTTCTTGAAATTTTAAAATAAAAAAGTCTGGTGGTGCCATATAACGTTCATTTACCGATTATTTTTAATATTTTATTCGAGGAGGAAATTTATATACAGGTACATACTAAGAGTTTAGTTCGTTCTTAGAGCGAGCTCGTTTTAAGAAACGACGCGATGAATAGGTGAACTGAGTGTGGCTGGACAGCTCCAATTTTAAACTCGCTCGTACTAAGAGTCAATATTTCGGCCGAGTGCAAGCTCTTTGTATGAAAAACTCGTACACTGTATAACGAGATATCGGTTTCCAATATTTCACATAACCAGATGATGGGCTCGCTTCACTTTTAATTAAAATTCTTTTATTTCAAAAACTTATATTAAAAAAAAAAATTTATACCATCAAATTTATTTAAAATTTAATTTAGAATAATTTTTATATAGATAACTTTTCTGAAATATCATAAATAGAAAAAAAACTGCAGATTTTTTGTACCATACATCCACACCTTTCTTCCTCACCATTTTTAAGTTGGTTACAATTTTGCTAAATTTAGTGTTGGATGGATATTGAGAGAGCAAGTCAAAATCTTCCACTCAATTAATTTTAAATTTTCATTGATATTTGACAAAAATCTTTTAATAATCTCTTTACTATATATATTCAAAGCCTCTAAATAGCACTTGCCATCATTATTCCTTTAAAGAAGAATCTTTGATTAGTATAATGAAATGAAATATACTAATTAGCGAGGTGAGTTGTTGAGACGCCATGACAGCGGTTCTACTCATATACTGTCGTCTCTCCACCCACCACATGGCTTTGAAGGGGATATAATATTTAGATTTTTCAGAAATTATTATTTTGTCGCCATTCCGTCGATTCAATTCACCCGGGCTTAAAAAATCTTTCTTTAATACCGCATCAGCCCCGGGGCAAATTTCAACTTAAAAATTTGATATTTAATAATCTCAACAGTATTAGCTCGTCATTTTTACGCTTTTTTAATTTAATAAAAATGTTCAATTTAGATTTATAAGGAATTATTATAAACCCCTCGCTTGTAAATTTCAATCTCCCTCATTATTTATTTTAAGAAAAAATTATCTTTGAAATTATTCTTATCATTTAAGTTATTTTGCATTTAATACTTTTATTAAATTTTTTTTAGAAATTTAAAATTCTCATTATAATAAAATATACTACTTAAAGAGTTTCTGAAACGCTAGAGCTCTTCTGCTGTTATGTTTTGAACAAAAGTCACAGATTATCATCATTATCAGGCCTGTCAATTTCAATGTCATCAAAATTTTTTCTCTTTTTTTTAAAGCCTCTAAGGGTAATTAATAATTTATTAATAGAGGGTTACATTAAAGATTGTCGAGAGCTTACACAATCTCCGAGGTTAAATTTTATCAAATGCAGTGCCCCTGAGGCCGAGTTTGGAAACTATTTATTAATTCGTATAAGTTTAAATAAATAATAATTTTTCTCTTTCTAATTGTTTATTAAAATTTTTCCAATCGCTTTTCGTTATACAAACATAGGAGAGCAAAGGGGTTGCTCTTTTTCGTGACATCCAAATCTCAAAATAAAAAAATAATTACGCATATAAATATTTATTTAAACTGAAGCTTTGGGGGATTTTCATTAAATTTCCGAACTGCACATATGAAAATCATAAAGCTGCAACTGCTTCGATTGGATCTATTTACTTGGCTATCGGCTATCTTCCCCCGATTCGATTCGTTGGCCCTTTGCCCATTTTTTCTTTAGCCGTTTTGCTTTTTCTCTTATTTTATATTTTAGGTTCATAATAAATCAGGCACATGAGGTACAAACAAGCCAGGATAAAGTTTTAGCTATGCCGCTTTTGCATCCATCCCCCTCGTTCCCCCCCCCCTAGCATCCGCCATCCCCTGTATCCGGGGCGATAATCTTTGCTGCTTTTTGAGAGCGCCGACTCTCAAGAAAGATGAGGCCATCCAAGATTACAGAATGATATCTTGATGCGGATTCTGACGCTCGGTTTCAGATCGTTTTGGCATGGACAATTGCATAAATGTCTAAAATGATAAAATATGCCTTTCCCTCCTCATTGTTTCTCCGTTTTAGCGCAGACCTTAAAAATTAGTCAACAGACCAAATAATAAATCAAAAGGAAATTTATAACACTCTTAAAAAAAAAAGCAAATTTATTTGGCCTATATAGGATTATATTGAAATTTGAAATGTTCGTATTCGATGTTATCACACCTTAATAAAATTCAAAATAGGGTAAATGGTTTCTAAATAATTTAGAGATTTATTTATAAAATTTTTTCAATTTATTTTATATTATTATTCCAAATTAATTATATGAATATATTATTAACAAACATTGGTGCTAGGCACTAGGAAGGACTTTCACTTTTTTCAAACGTCGGTTGAAATATACAAAACTAATCGTATGTTTATATTTTGTATAATGAATAAATGAAATTTTCTCTAATTTTTTAAAAGTTTTGACATACGCCCTTTAAGGGCCCCATTAGATGATTGTCTATATAATTAAACCACTACTTTAAGAGAACACATATTTTTTCTCGATTTATTTACAAATTATATCTTTACTAATTAAATATGTATAAATTTATTGGGCCAACCCCTTTAGGATGGTAGGCTGAGCTAATTTCTTCTGAAAGGTCGGAAACTTTTTCCCTACCGAGAGAAAAGACTGACAGCCTCCAAGATCTTTGTTGTCAAGCAAGGGCAAGCAGTGCTGAACCTCGTATGGGTGGCCCCGAGACCTCCATCCAAAAGCCATCGATAGATTATTTATATAAATATTTATAAATTTATAAACTGTGCCAAAACGAGTATAAATAAATAAAATACTTTTTTCCAAAAATAAATATATTTGCGTCAATTTAGGAGATATCTGACCTCGGCTAAAGTGTGTGCGTCACTTTGGTAAGGCCATCTTTTCCCTACTAATTTTTATACTAATACTAATCTCAACATAAAAAAGATCCATGACGGACAATAAGGAGTAACTCGGATTTTGTTTCATATAGGATGTTGAATGTTGAGAAATTATATATATAAACATGAAGTGAGAAATTTTTCTCAATAATTACGTTAGAATACAACTAAAAGAACAGAAGAAGAAAAAGAAAACAAAAGAAGGAAATTTCTTTAGAAAATGTAAACAACAAATAAAGTAAGTCAAGTGTAAGGAGCAGGGTTGGCGAAGGAGAAGGAGTACTTTAAGGGTTGCAAAAGACGTGGGGAGACGGGTCGGGGGTAAGGGGAACAACTAACCCAGCGAACCCTTCGGCGCTTAAGTACGCGTCCATGCAGAAACAATAGATTTTAAGTCAATTATTTCGGATGTATTTGTACACACACATATACACCGAAATTGTTGTCCTGGAAATAAATTGTTCTAAGAACCACACGCTGTTTTCATATTTAAAAAATTTAATGTGCCTTAGGAAATTAAAACTTATAATTTTAAAATTTTGTTTTGAGTAACATAAAGAGTTTTAAGTTTAAGTGGACCCATCAAGCTCGGAAAAATTTCTAGATATCTCTTTAAGGAATGTGAAAGAATTTCAAATTCATGTTTTTTTTTTAACAAATTGGAATAATATAAAATAATCCATTTTTTTTTTTATTCTCATTGTTAATTTTTATATTATTAATTAAAAGTTTCGCCCACTCTCATTTTCTTAATATTTTCATCCTCTTTTTTTTATTCACTGAAAAACAACAAATGATCTCTTTCTAATACAACTACCATTTAACAAGAGCCAGTCAATCCACACTCTGGCTTCATTGGCACTCATTGCTCTATTGCTTCAACCACACATTGGCCCAATCAGGCCAATTTCTTAATTCATTGGCCAGATTAGCTCCTTTATAGCAAGCATCTTGCGATAAACTTAATTAAACATATCCTCTCGGGAAAATATATATAATGTAAAAATCCATCCAATAGTTTCATTAGCCTCTATGTATATACTTTTATAGAAAAGAAAGTAAAATTATCTATTTTAATAGCTAAATATGATTTTTTTTTTAAGAGAATAAATTTATCTTATTTTTCCAACTCAAGATAAAAAGTCTACATAAATACGTATAGCAGAGAATATTTATTCTTAGACAAGCAGTAGTAATGTACAATTTGCGCCCCCTTTTTTGTTTTTTGTTTTTCTGTTTTATTTTAAACTTCACAAAACAAAGTTTCATAAATTAAAGATTTAAAAGTTTTATACTTTTCAGGTGCTTTGTTATTTTTGACTCAAATTAGTAATTTTTTTTTAATTTTCACGTAAAATGTGACATCTTGGCCACTCACGCCTTTCCAGCAGCAAAATCAAGTAGATTTTAGCATTCAATAATAAATTTTAAAGTGTTACCGGCGCATGAAGAAATAAAAGTTATCTGGTCTGAAATAAATCAAGTTGTTAGTTGGGAGGGGGGGGGGGGTAACCCCAAAGCGAGCCCTTGCCCGAGGGAAAAAATTTCTACGGACCGTCCCTGATGCCTCAAAAATTTCTAAGCTTCTTAAATCCAAATCAGTGCCGATTTTTACTTTTAGGGCTCCCAGGCTATTGCGCCCGTGGCAGGCTGCTTTCTCGCCTTTACGGCACAGTAGGAACTAATTAAAAAAAAAAAAAAATATGAAATTCCAATGGACAAGATACTTAAATAGACGTTGTAACCCACTTAAGGAAAATTCCTGGCCAATAAGTAAAATTATTAATTAATTAATAAATAAAAGGCATGTATTTCAAATATTAAATTAGAGCGAAATTTACTCATTTTAATTGTGTCGATGTTTTTGAGTTCGGGTAATTTAAATAATTATGATTTATTTTATTTTAATTTTATCTCTTTTTCCGAGAAAATAATGAGTGGCGTGTGACTCTCCCTCTTCCCCCACGCCTCTCTCTATTGTTTGATTTCTTGCCGGCTGACCAAGAGAAGAAAGTATATGCATTTTCTGAGTCTCTCTGTCTTGCTCTATCACACGATCTTCTGTTTCTTTCACTTCTTTGAATAAATACAATTTAAAAAAAATTAATGTAATGAGTGATAGATGATTAGAACCGTTTCTTTTGATGAACGCTTCTCGTTCTCATAAAAAGATTCGTTCTTTTATTAACTCTTGTTTTTTTAAGCATGTTAGGCCGCTATCCATTTTTTTAACGAGTTAGTTCTTCGGTCCTTTGAAGGACTTGCTCTTTTGAACGATCTGTCCTACTTCATTCAAAGTAATATAGAGTGACAAGGCAACTTGATACGAAAAGCGATTGTTTTTATGTCTTAAAGCAGAGGTGGGCCCCGAGAGATTATTTAGAAAAAGATGGCCAGAAATAGGATAATTTCAATATATATTTTTTTTATTTTTATATTTATTTTGATTCTGAAATTTTTTTATTAATTATTTGTATTATTTCTTTTTTGAATTATTTTTACAAATAAATTTGTGAGAATCTATTATGAACTACTTGATTCATTATTTTTAGCGAAACATGGCATTTTTTATGAAAAATGATGGAAAATGTTGCATTTTCAGCATTTTGTCATTTTATATGCACGAAGGGCCGCCTGACTTGATATCAGCGTTCATAAGGTCCTTTAATAAAGAAGTTTGCCCACCTGTCTTTAAAAATCCTGTCAGATTGAAAACACCAATGCAATCTCCAATGGGACGGGTGAGATGACATCACCTCTTTTTTATGGGCGTACCTGTATACATTCATTGCTAATGCTTCCCTTTTACTAAAAATTTCATATATATTTAGCTAAGAGAAAGTAAAAATAATCTCCCAGGTGACTTTGAATTAAGAAGCAATCAAGCAGCCAGCTTTCTATTTATCTGAAGACTAAAAACCTAAAGTCACTAACGCAGAACTTCAAGAAATTATGTTTGTATTTGAAAATTTGAAAATAAAATAATCTGATTGAGTTTGAATATTGAAATTTAGTATATAAAATGATTTTATTAAAGAATCGTATGAATCTTTTTCGATAACTACGTTTTATATGAGATGATATGCCTATAATAAATAAAACAAATTTTGAGAGAGCATTTATAAGTAACTGTAATTAAAACAGAAATGAAATATAGATTTATAATTAGTCCAAAGTTAGTTTTCTGGACTTTTATTAAAACTCGGTAACAAATAAAGAGATGCAAACTTTGTGATATTTTTTATCATACTTAAAAATTTTAATATAAGAGTAAAAAAAAAAACGTTATTTATATTTCATAAAAAAACATATCAAGAGAATTATTTTTTTTTTTTTCTATTTAAAAGAAGAAAAAAATTGACGTTCAATTTTTATTTTTCTTAACATCATCTTATAATTTTTGATTTTATGTGACCGATTCGGTAGAAAGGACCGGAGCTTCTATGCCAAAGAGCAGCAAGCCGGAAGCGACTACACATAAGAGGGAGGTTGCCAAGGAGTAGGTTACTCAAGTAATGGGTACACCCACTTCTAGCTTTTCTCTTTCTATTATTTACACTTTATTTTTTATTTATTTTTATTAACACGTGAATATCTTATCTTTGATTAATTTTAATTTTAACAATAGGCTATTTTATTTAAACTTTTATGTTATAAGAATTTTAATAAAAATCTTGTAATGCCTCGATGTTAGCTATAGTGCAAATAGGCCTTTTTATTAGATTGAAAAGACTTTTAGAATTTATTATTCTAAAAGAGAGAAGTCAACGACTCCTCGGTTAAGAATTATATATCATTATTAACAAATTGATAACAATAATGATTTTCCTATGGTCAAATGCAGAGGTGGATATACTACGGCCCAAAGGTCGGATGTTGCCCGCCACCGGATTCCATGCGGCCATGGAGATTAGAAATATGGTCAAGAGCGCCCAAAAATGGAATAATTTGAACCCCCCCCCCTCCCCAATCACCATGAGAAATCTATTATGATTGGTGGATTATTTTTAGTGAAACTTGTAACATTAAATTAAAAAATTTAGAAAAAGTTGGATTTTTAACATTTTGACATTTTGTGTAATCCACTTGACTTTGTATCAGAATTCACTAACTCCTTTATTTTAATTAAACTTTTTTCAGGAATTTGTTATTTGCGGTGATAAAATGTTTGGTTGACTCATCATGTTAATTACAATAAAAATAAAAAATTTAAAATTTTAATATCTATAAATGTCTTGAATCATTTATAAATTGTTTTTTTTTTTTTTTGTTTATAGAAAATAAAAGCAAATCTCCATATAAGTGGAAGTGATACAGAAAATAAACCTGTTTTTGGTCGAGGTCGACAGGCCAAGCAACGGTGACAATGAACCCCCACTCTCAGGACCCATTCTATAATTACAAGATAAGAAAGAAAGAAATTACTATTAACCAACTTGAGAATATTGACTCTCTAGAAGAATCTCAAAAGTATAAATTAGAAAAATTTTTTTCCAAAAAAAAGTAGTTTAAAATAATCAATAGAGAATTTTGTTTTAGTTGTTTTTTGCCTAAAATTAATATATGAGGAAATATTTAGATTTTATCGATTAAATTTATAATCACGGGTAATATGGGCATTTGGTCCGTAAATGCACACATGTATATAAAAATTACACGATTCAAGAGCGATGAACTAAAATCATCTAGTGCGACTGCCTGAGGTAGGGGAGGGTTCGGGAGTTTATTAGTTGTTTATATTACATAATGCATTAGTGGTATAAAATTGAAATTTTGTATACATGTATATAAAAATTTTCCTATTCAAGAGCGATGAACTAAAATCCCCTGGTGCGAATGGCTGAGGTGGGGGAGCGTTCGGGGTTTAATTAGCCGCTTAAATTACATAATCCATTTGAGATAGAAAATTGAAATTTTGCATACATATAAATAAAACTTTCGAGATTCAAGCGCGAAGAACTAGATATTTAAAATAATTAAGTAAAATAATTAATTGAAATATTTTACTAATTCCTTATTTGAGGTTATAATTTTTTAATTATCATCATTATCATTTGAATTATATAAATTTTATATTTTAAAATTCCATATCGATAAATGTCTGGAATCATTTATAATTGCTTGCTTATAGAAAATAATAAAAGCAAATTTCCATCTGAGTGCAAGTGAGAGAGAGAATAAACCTGTTTTTGGTCAAGGTCGACAGGCCAAGAAGCGGCGACAATGAGCCCCCACTCTCCGGGCCGATTCAATAATTAGAAGATAAGAAAGAAAGAAATATTGACCTCCTTTGGTGTTATGGGAAGTAAATAAATAAATGAACATGAGAGTAATAAGTAAATCGTAAATCTATAATAAAAATGTAATTTTGTTTATTTAATAACGCTCTTTTAAAACACACACAGAGATACAAAAAAGTTAGATAGTTATTTTTATTTTAAATAAATAAATGCTAAAAATGAAGGACCATTTTATTATTACATTAGTAAAAGTAATTAAAAAATCACACAGAATTGAATTTTATTGGTTAAAAAAAAAATCCTTTCTTGAAAATGACTTTAAATATAAGAATGAAGTATTTTTATTTACTACATTATAATATTTAGAAGAGAATGAGTGTATATCTATTAAAGCAGGGTTATCCAAATATCCGGATTTATTTAAGCCATGCAAATATTATCACTTGAACCAAAAGGCCTATCAATTTGGTTGACAATGCAATCACTTGCTATTAATGGATAGAATAGAATAAGGGCATCATAGGATTTCTTCAGGGTTGTCCAAAGAACCCACCTTGTGTTTTTTACTGAGGTCTTATAAGTTCAGTCAACATAAGAATTGGAGTCTTCAGCAATTGCTGACCAGCTAGTATTAACGCTATAAACGTAAAAGCAATGAACTAATTTTATAAATTTACATTCATAGTTGTAAATATAAGGATGGGTTTGCAAAATTTTTAAAATTCATTATTAAAAAATATAAATGATTTATAATGTTGAATTTTAATAAATAGGTAATGAA
>JAAAKE020005676.1:0-11117 GCA_010014785.2 Anisolabis maritima
GAGCTTCTTTAAGACTAAAGTAAATTCCGAATAAATACAATCGTAACTAAAAGATGAAAATGCATGTAGATTGCAAACAAAGTCAAAATGATTTTAGAATAAGAACAAATTGTAAAAAGTCTTCTTTTAAAATATGATAGATACAGTAAATTACAATAATTAAGATGCGCTGCGTTCTTCTCTCACTGTACACTTCCTGTGAATAGGAGTTCTAAGAAATTCTTGCCAAATGGTTTGGAGTACGCAAGGAATTTGCCTTTTATAAAAATATTGATAGTTGTGAAGATTATTAAGTCTTATTTGATTGATCTCTAAAATAAAAATTTTTTATTGTAATCGCAGGATTTTTACAAGATATATATTATCTTACTTCATTTCTTTCAAATTCACATTTTATTAGTAGGCGAATGGAGGTCACAAACATAAATTAAGACTGTAATTTTTATCTTACCTTTATGCCAGTCTTTCTCTCTCATCAACCTTCAGGTTTGTGCATCCTCTCACTCAATCGATGGTCCCTCGCACAGCCTGATTCGAGATGACTGAAGGAGTGTAAGTAGAGAAAAAAGAAAAAGAAAAGCCTATTTTAATTCTGATTCTTTAATCCATAAGGAGCAAAAGTTAAACATGTGTTATAGTTATATATATAAAACAGTAAAACCACTTAATTTAATTTTTTTATTTTAAATTAGGGAACCACAAAAAATTTGCAAAAATTTCTTTGCATATTTAAAAAAAAGTGAAATTTTATGCATATTTGCAAAGTAATTTGTAATAACACGATTATTCTAAACAACACAAGTCAAAAACTCTCTGGCGAAAATGGATGTTAAGGTCCATTAGAGTGAAGTTTAGTGGAAAGTTAATAAATCATTATTAAGCAAATTAGAGGCTTAAAAATGTAAATTCTTGTCTAAGCCTATTACTTTATTTGGTTGTGAACAATTTGAAATGAATTTGACACGATAGGCAACGGTTTTTTTTGGTGGTACGACCTTTCAGTTCACTTCCGAGAAGAAAAAAAGTTGAGAGGAGGGGGATGGAGGATCGGAAAAGAGTAATTATAAGCGCTTTCTGGCGTGACCTATGAGTCACGAGCTCAAAAGCCCACCAGGGACAGAATAGAGCTTGAGAAAAATCAAGTTTTCAATAGTGATGATGACAAGTCGATCATTGTATGTACCATCACCTCAAACTACATTTTGATGGAATCGACGACGACGACCATGATCGTAAGAAATAAATGAAAAAATACCTCTCGTTTGTTAAGAATCATGTGTCCTCTTTAAGATGACCTTTTAGTTGATTTAAAATTGGATTAGCCGTTTAGAAAGAGAGAGAAAAAGTATACGAGAGAAGGAAACATCGATTAACAACACAAACAACAACACAAGTCGTGTAGGCAGGGAGGATTTCCTGCGAAAAATTCTTAGACAACAGTTGCAAATTTTCAAATACCTCTTAAAAGAATTTTTTTTTAATGATGCTGATTTTTCACTCATTAGTTTTAAATATTCAGAATTTTATTTTTTTATTTATTCTTCCTGAAAGAGATTCATCTTAAAAAAAATTTTGTCATATGGAAAATATGAGACCAGATAGGAAAAATATGAGACGGACTAAAAAAAAAGGTCAAACAAAGATTCGCGTTTGGCTGAAAAATTTTACTAATGTATGATTGTATAAATAAATATTATTTATATATTTTGTAAATATCCTATGACGGTTGGATAAAGGAAGAAATAAAATTTATTGAATTGTTTATAAACTAAAAATATCTCTGAAAAAATATTAATACAGGTTAAAGAAAAAGTAGCTTTTCAAGAATAATAGAAGACTTAAAGAGAAGCTGGAAAAAAAACGAAGTGGATCGAATAAAACGTAAGAGTCAGAATTTGTTAAAGAAAAAATAAAATTATATGATATTACGGGAATAGAGGGGCAGATAGCCTCAGAGCTAGCTTCATTGATTCATGGACTCCGATGGCGCTACGCAGCTAGTTAATTATCAGAATAATTTATCTATTTATAAAATTGTATTTACACTTATCATCAAATTTTTATTAGTTGTTAATTTTTTTAAATTTACCTAACTTGCGTAATTTTTTTTTAATCTTCGTTGATAGATTAGGCTCTTTATTTTTCGAATAAAAAAAATCAAAATTTATCCTCATCATAGAGGAGTGGAGAGGGTTGGAGTAGGGAGAAAATTAAAAAAACTTTCTCTTGTAGTATTAAACGTTTCTAGCACAAGTTGTTCTCATCAAGGTGTCTATATAAAGTCTTTATGTTTTGTACAAGTCAGAACACCTGATGAAGAGCACGAGTTGTGTTCGAAACGACGACAATACAAGAGAAAGTTGTTTTAAATTTTCTCCTCGTGGCTGCCCCATCAACCCTCTCCTCCATTCGACAGAGCCATTGTTTTACATAATTTATAAACTATCGTCATTATTAGACTTCGGATGTTTAGACAAATGCGTTTTTTATGAAAGGGCCTATTATTTTGGGGAAATTAAGCTATTTGACGAAAGTTTTAAATGCCTATTTTTGTCTATTTCAGACATTTATGCATAATAGTAGCTTTTTCGGCATTAAGAAAAAGAAAAATTAAAAATTTTAATTTAATTTAATACTTAAAACATAATTAAGTACATAATTATATTATTTTAAAATTTTTAAAGTATCACATAGTGAAATATTTATTTCTTTAAAATGAATATATTTTTTTAAAGAGAAGGTAAAAATATGCATTTATTTTATACTTTTTTTATTCTTTATGCTTAAAAGTAAAATTATTAAAATAGATATGCCAGTAACGTCTGTTGAGGTGGAAAGATCTTTTTCAGATGATTTTCATTTAAAAACGACAGAATTTGCAATCATGAAATTAGTAATTTATTACAATACAAAGATTAAAGTTAAATAAATTTTTTAATATGACTAATAGACATGTAAAACGTGATGTTAACTTTTATTTACCCCCAATTGGTTAACAATTGATATAAATAAATATCTCTGAATTACATGTATCGTAAATAGTATATCGGTTAAATGGCCTTCAGATGCCGCAAAGACAAAAAAACAAAAAATAAAACATTTATTTTTTTGTAAGTGAAAAAAAATAAATATATTTTTTCAATTTAATTTTTTCTTTTCAATATTAAACTTTTTTCCTATTTTAAGTGGATATTTTTAATAATTCATATTATTAATTTTTAGGCGCCTAAAACGCAATTTTAGAGCCTAAACACTCTTCATATTTCTATATTTTTTTAAATTAACCTCTTGCCTGATTTTGGGTTGAAAAAATTACAAAAATAATATTATATTAAGCTAAATATAAGCTTTTATCTATCCACTCAACTGGTCTTGTTGGTGGACAGCGACCATGAGTTATCTGAGCTAAGAGGGACAACCTTCTGCTCCCTGTTAGACCCCTCCCGCCTGGTCAAATATCAGGCCGGCTTGTATCTATAATTATTTAGGGACTACTTTAAACTATGAAAAAAAGTCAAAGAAAAAACATCTCCCTATTATAATACTGAAAAAAAAAAGATTTTGTCGTGATCAACAACAATACAATTTATACTGCAATAGTGCCCTACTCTGAGGATAATGACATACCAACAACTGTACTAACCTAATGTGATAATGATTAGCTATAAATTGGTACTCCTGTCGCCAAGTCACCTTTGTAAATCCGGCATTAAAGAGAGAAATTCTCCTTTGAGCTTTCCGTCTCGCTCTCTATATAAAGGCGGAATATTGACAAATTATTTTTCCTTTGCTCTTTTTAAAAACCCTTCATATTTTTAAAATTCTATTTACTGATTTATCTTTGTGTTGCTCGATCAATCTATCTTTCTATATTTTCCTTTATTTACTTTCGAATGAAGTTATCTATCAAGTGCTCAGTAATTTATTGTTCCTTATCTTATCTATAACCATAGAATTTTTTATACCTTTATCAACTAAACTAAATTTACTCTTTCTCAATTTTTTAAATGTATACTATTTAATAGATTAATTACTTTGATTGCCCGAGAATTGACATTTCTAATTTTAAAAGCATTCGGATCTAATCCTATAAACATTTATTAAATAAATTTGATACCTTCTGTATTTTGGGTGTTAGCTGGCTGGATATTTAAACAACACGAAGTACTTGAGAAGAAAAGGCTGACTTTTTTCTCCTTGAGTTCTTCAATTTGATTGCAATTGATTTAAATAAATATAGGTGGATAACAGTTCCTTAAAAATATGCAATTAAACAAGAAGAATTTATGAAGAATCTTCGTTGTTAAAAGGTTAAAAAAATTCTAAAAAATGTCGATTTCTTGTTAAAAAACAGAATAATTAATACAAAAAAAAAAATGAATAACATGCAAACCGCATCACAAACATCAAATTTTAATTAATTTCATATTCTTATGGACATGCTATTTGAGAATCGACCCGGAATCCCCTTCACGTTAATTCCTTGAGCTGGGTCTCCATTAAACATCCATAAAAGAATAAAAGCAATAATTTATGAAGAATCTTCGTATTTTTTTTAATTGATGTCAAATGAGCATATTGGCTAAAGAGCTAAATTAATAAATTTTTAAGGAGAAAATCAATTAAAACAGTTATATATTGTGAAAGACCAGAATATAACAGAATATTAGTCGTTGGATTGTAAAAATGTTTGAAGATCGTTTTGCTTTAATCTTTCAACAAACTCACCTTATATGTAATCCAAATATAAAAACCAAATTAAGAGAGGAAGAGAGAGATATAAGTATAATTTTCATTCAGATAGAATAAATAAAAAAAAGTTTAAATTTTGTAAGACTTATATGGAATCGAAATAAAAAATTTAATTAATGCCATATAATATTCTCTTTAATCATCAATTAAATCAAATCCATTTTCTTCTCAGGATGTAAAAATCTAGGAATGGTGTTGACTTCGGAAATTGGCATTGGGAGAGAGAGAGAGAGAGAGAGAGAGAGAGAGATGTAAAAAATGTTAATTGAAATTATTATTAAGTCTTGCTTTAATTGATACCAACATGATTTATTTAAATTAGATAAAGAAGAAAAAACTCACTTGGACTCATTTAATCATTATTTTTATGAGTGGGCCGAAAAGGAGGGGGAGGAGGGGTAACATCTAAGGAATTTTTATATGGTAAATTTCAAAAATTTTATTAATGATATTGTATATTGATCAAATAATAAAAGGAATTGATATCTATAATAAAAAAAAACAAATGATTCACTAACCTACTAATTATTTGAAAAAATTTCCATCATCTTTTAAAAACAAGATGGCTGTAATTTTTCTCGGTTCAATTTATTGAAGTTATTCACGCCCGGATCTAAACGTCTCCCATCATCAGGACAATAAATGTCAATTCAAAAATTTTAATTAACAAAATTCAATGCTTTCGTTATATGGTGTGAGCTTACAGGTCTTGTTCAAAAAGTCAATTTACATCTTGTAACTTGTAAACTGACTTTCTGGAGGGAAGCTGCCTTCCCCCCTCCATATTATAATACAAGGAGGCATCATTTAAATTGACATTACTTGCCCTGTTGATGGGAGGTCCCTAGCCTCTGAAACGTCGGCGAGAATAATTTTTTGAAAAAATTACAGCCGTCTTATTTCAAACTTAACTGTAACGGCTTTCTTCCAAATTCTCATTCAAACAAAATATATAGACTACATTATATATTTTCTTTACAATTATACTGTGCTGATTACGGTATTAGAATATATCATTTGGTTAAAGTCCGCTCTCCTAAAGTCTGACGCAACCAAAATGATATTCTCTTGTCTTGATGCTCCCTTTGACGATATTATCAAAATGATCGCATTCCTTTTGACCAAAAAAGGCTTTGGTCTTCAGTCGGGAACAAGAGAATGCTAGTAAAAATAAATCAAAGGCTCTTAAAGCTCTTATTTATTATACTCTTTAATTATTTCCTTCATTCTTACTTTGCTTTTCTTCATTTATTCAATGAGATTTAAAAGAAAAGCTCAGGCATTTGCTTTCTATTATTAATTATTTGATTTTAAAAAAGAATATAAAAAAATTTGTTGGAAATTAATTTAAATAATATAATGGGAATTTTCTTGTTTTGAGCCTGAAAAAATTATTTCCTCTCCTTTTGAGCAGAGGTAAAGCTCTTGCTTCATGATTTAAGACTCATTAATTTGCTTTCCGCCTTGAGCGATAAAATTTATTTAAATTATATAAATTAAAATGAAGGATATCTTGAAAACATTGCAAAGTGAGGGGTGAGTCCTAATATAATTTAATCCCAATTTTTGATATTAAGCCCTTTAAGATCAAATTTACTTTTAGTTTTTAAAATGATAAATTGATTTCAGTCGAAAGGACAAAAGTGTTAAGGGCCAAGAGAGAGAGAGAGAGAGGAAGGAAGAAATGATATTGAGAAAACTATAATTTTCCTTTTTTTTAAGGTTTCATCTAAGATTTAATCAATTAATAATATATTAAGGATTTCATTCTCAAAATAAAAATAAAAAATAATTCAATGAAAACATTTTTTTTTTTTAAATAAATAAAAACAAGTTTTGTTTTAGAAAAATATCCAGACCATCGTCTTATAATTTACGATGTTGAAAAAAGGACATAAATTAGACTTTTTTTCACAGAAATAAATAGTTGAGGTAGTTTTTGCTTTAAAATTTTTATTAAGTTATTTATTTTTAATCGTATATAATCTTTTTTATTAATGTAAAATATAAATATTGTATATCTATATATAAATATCCTTTCGAATTATACAATGTCGTATGTGAAAAAATAAATATGAGTTTTTTATTAATATAAATATTTATAATAATAATAATAATATAAAAATTAAATAAATAAATAAATATAAATAATTATTTAAAAAATATGTTTTAAATATTGAACAAAGGGGTGTTTTTTGGAAGTGAAAAAATCTTAATAAAAATTTAGAGGGAGTGTAAGATAGATAACGACCAAAAATGTTTAATCATTTCAATAAAATAAAAGAAAAAATAAAAACTTATATTTATATACATTACACCCCTCTAGATCGTAGATCTCTATCAACTTTTGGGCTATTTCCGGCAACCGGAAGTGATACTTTGCCTGAAACATTTTTCTAAAAATCGTGATAACTCAAATATGATTTCACTGACCAAGTACGTACATTAGATCACAATCTGAGACCACGTTTAAAATTTGGTTCAGTTCAGGAAACCTGAAAATTTTTTTAAAAATTGTGGTAACTTACTCATATATGTATATACGAGATGTGAGGCTTCTCGATTTTTTTGAAGTTTCCCTTCTATCTTCCTTGCTTCCCCCTCTCTTCTCTCCTGGTTAGGGCAACAATATTTCAAATAGAAAAAGTTAAAAAACATTAAAATAAATTTTCTTTGAGATTATTTTAAGCTAATAAATGTATTCATTTAACGGAATTAGATGACCATCTGCATTCATCCTCTTTACACTCCCTCCATTTCTCTCATTCGTATTGCAAAACGGTGAATGATAAAAGTGTCGTATTTTTGCAATTTTACCGTTAGGCAGGAAGACATTTAACTATTTAGGCTGATGTATCAAATATCATTCTGATAACTGTCTCTCTTTCGCTCTCCGTTTTCTCTCTTCTCCCTTCTCTTCAATTTGGAGATCCAAATGGATCGTTCTAAATGTCATTCAAAGAAAAGTTAATACTATTTAAGATAGAATAATAGAAATTTGAGGTCACACCCGCCATCAATTTAATATAAATCTTGTAGAAATTCTTAAAATGAATATTAAAAAATTAAACAAAATTTAGTGATAATATGAGATTAAGAAGCTTAAGAAACAGATTTTGATTAGAAAATTAATTTAAATAATGATTGACATGCCCTGTTAATATTTATAAGAAATGGGGCACCCTTTGCCAGAATCGAAAACCTTGAAAGTTTAGGCACATTTATCTGAACCCGCTGCTCCATATATTTAAAGATGACAACCTTGAACCTAAGAAGATTCAATCCATCGCTCCTAATATTATTCCGTAATACTCCAGCCATTGTGATTTGTTTTTATTCACACACTGTCACTATAGGCAGCTCTCGTCACAAATGTCTTGAAAAAGAATTATTTAGCATTCCAGGAGCGGGGAGGCACGTGCTAGGGAACTATATACTATACCTTGAACTTTTGTTGTTTAATGATATAAATAAAAACTTTTCACATTGGAATTTGTAAAATAATCAGGAGTAAATTTTAAAATCAGAGGAAGGGGGGAGGGGGATGAATCTTAGCAAACTATAGCCTTTTAACTAGCAGAAAATCTGAATTGATATAAAATCTTTAAATTGAATTCATTTCAGGGGCCAACCTTGACATCAAAAAGGGGAAATATATCTAAATTTATATAATATTTTATTATTCAAGAGAAATATAAAATTTGTTTTCTTGTGACGAATTTCTTTAAGCCAAACATAACAGCAAATCGCATATAGCACTATTCCTATTGATGTAGTATCTAATTATTTATTAACAAGTGAGATAATTTTTTAAAGAGAAATAGTCCTTTTTTATTCATCAATTTTTTTGCCATATTATGGACCAATTTAGAAAAAAAAAATGTGAAAATTGAAAAAAAAAAAAAAAAAAACAAAAAGGTGATAAATTGTAATTTTCGGTGATTCGTTTTCCGCCAAAATCTAATTAACTCTTTTTTTTTACATAATTAGTGAATTAAATTTGAATTTTAAAATTGCATTAATGTAAAAACACAAAAAAGAACAAAATAAAGATAGAAAAATTCTTATCCTTTGTTAAATAAAACCTAAAATATTTTAAAAAGATAAAAAAAAATTCATATGAATTAATTAGAAAGTATTGTATAATTTAAAAGAATAGCCCTGTCCCTTGGTGATGAAGTAGAAGTCTCGCCTTTTGTGCTAAAGGTTCGTCGCTTCCCGTCCTGAGCGACAAAAATTTATTTATATTATATTGGCTACCAATTAATATAAATAAATATGGTTGGTCTCAGATGCCAAAAATAAGTTTAAAAAAAAATTAAAATAATAAATAATAAAATGATAATTTATGGGTTATTTTAATGATTAAATGAATTTTGTTATGTTATATTTACATTTGAGAAAATAAAAATTTAAGGAAATCAAATATCTGAATATGGAAGTTGAAACTGGACACTCCCGCATCTATTCGACTATAAATATTTATTTATTTATTCCTAAAAAAATTAATATTCATTTGCTATTTAGTTAAAAATTGAATAATGTCTTGTAGATTTTCAAGTATAACGAAAACTTTGACCTTTTGAGCCATCTCTCTTAAGTGTACCTCAAGTGTGTGTGTGTGTGTGTGAGCCTACACGCCTTATAAATTCTCGCCCAATACTCGTTTTGTGAATTAACTTTTATCCCATAAACACGCGCTTTTGACCAAACAGGCGATATATAAAGAAAGAAAAGAAGGTGACGGAGAGAGAGGAGAAAAAGAGCTTTGGATGCCAAACCAAGCTGCCTAATTAGGCATTAGGCACACCACCGCCCTGTATATATGTATATTTTCGAGTGTGGTATCTGTATATGTTTGTGTGGTATAAAACCAAGGCCGCACTAACACAAACGCATTCGTCGTTTCGATTAATTGCCACAAGAGGCGAGGTGATAATTTCTCGTCCAACTTGTATACACATACACACATGTCACCTGAGTGTATATATGTGTATATGTGTGCGTTTCTATTTCTATACACACCCAGGTGTATAAGAAAGGATGACGTCACTCACTATGGCTATGCATTAACACAGCTAATTGGTGGTAATTAGCAAGATATGAGTGTGTGTATGTGTGATTGTCTATGTCTATGTGTCTCTTCAGGCATGGCTGGCAATCAGAGATTTGGCCCCGTTGCCATATTAGCATTGGGCTTGCAGTCGTATTTTACCATTTGGTATTCGATGTTTTATGTTTTATGTAAATAGCACTGTTTTAGGCATTTATTAGTTGCTTGTCTATTTTGTAATTAGAGAAATCAATAAGATAAATGGGCAATTTTGAATGATAAAAATTAAAAAATTTACTAATTTCAAATTAAGCATATAAAAAAATTATTATTTTTCACAATTTATCGGTTAATTAGATAAGGAAAATACTATAATCATATTAAATTTGATATTTAAGGATTTTAATGAATAAATACATCGTATTGAACAGTTTCTTCAAGATCGCTTAAGGGAATGAAAGGCCCTGTCTCGCCATAAGGAGTCTCCCCAAAGTGCTAATAAATAGATATTCTTTTCCATTTAACTGTGGATAAGTTGTATAAAATTTAATGTTTTGAACAGAGAATGAATGGAATGATTTATTTTATAATTATTCATTTAGAGGTTTTCGAGTGAGCAAATTTTGTAAAACGTTTGCTATTCAGAGTGATAATAGCCAGGCATACCATCTAAAATTAGACCATACGAGGGAGGGGGCAGTGATGACGCTATTATTTACCCCTGGTTAAGATATTTTTTTTAAATCAATTTTTTACTTTTTTTGAAGACATAAAGAATATTTTAATAATTCTTTTATACATATATATCATACCTAGCCATTCCCCCCTGGCTCTTGCTTCTTGATCCAAAGGTCAGTTTCCCTTCCCATATTTATTTAAATTATATTGGCTACCATTTGGTTTAAATAAATATGAACGGAGTCTAAATGGCTTCAGATGTCGAAAAAGACTTAAAACAAAATAAAGAAACTAGGCCCTGTTATTCAGCTATATTTTTTATATTTATATCATCAAAAAGGTTTAAATATTTATATCCCAAAAACGGGATTAGAAATTAAAAATTTTATTTTATTTATTGGAGATCCCAATGACTGTAAATTCTAACCATCCCTTAGCCTAACATTTTTTTTGACTCTTCTTTAGCATCGTAGCCCATTTAGACTCTATGCATATTTATTTAAATTAATTGGTGGCCAATATAATTTAAATAGCTTACACATCTTTAAACACCTTTCTCTCCTTTTCCTCTTCATTCTGGTTGCATGTAGCCAATGGTCCTTTCGACCTTATGCTTCTATATCCAAAAAAAAAT
>JAAAKE020005687.1:0-11117 GCA_010014785.2 Anisolabis maritima
ATGGCGACTCCAACTGCTTAGATAGCAGCCATCTACATAAAGGTTAGAGAATTATATGTGAGCGCCATTGAGAAAGATGTTGGCAGTGTGATGAACAATGAGGAGAGCAGCTCAGGTCTTAATAATAATAGAAACAAAGATTCTTTTTCTTAAAAACCTTTATTTTCTTGCCATGTCTGGCTTCGGTTGGTATTCTGGCCTTCTTCAGAATCCTTATTTGCAGTTTTACCCCAATTTCTTGAGCAGAAGTAGTCTTGCACTCCTCTATTCATTACTATATTTTGATATTGATTTTTATTAATATGTTAATAATTATTTATAATGAAGAGAGAATCTCTTAGTTATTTATTAAGAGAAAAAGTTTCAATTTTTTCATTTATTTATTGTCCTTTCAGGGCTGGACCGTTAACTTTAGTGGCCCTGGGCTAACTTTTTTGAGAAGCCTTCAAAATTAACCCCAGTTTGGGTTATTTGTCTCATTTGCCATTTTGTGGAAAAACTGTTTTTTTTTTACCCTTTTTTTAATAGGAAAATACAATATTTGCTAATTTATAAGTGTTAATTATTAATAAATATGTTTATTTCTTTAAGACTGTTTCTGGCTTCTTGATGCTATTCTTGAGTTTACATCCACTGGTCGATTACCAAGCGTTTTTGCTGATGATTCTTCCATTGTATTTCCTGAAAACGTTGAACTTCCACAAAGAATGGAAGGAAATCAATTATACAGGTAAATAAAAATAATACAAAAAAGATGTTTTTTGGTTAATTATTATTTTTTTAAATATTCCAGATATTCGAAAGTGCTAGAGAATCACATGGGAAGCCAAGTAACTCGAAGTTTACCTCCATGCCCCATATTAGAATGGGCTCATCCAGTTCCACTTAATAAATCGTCAACGTAAGCTTTCTCACATCTTTAGAAAACCAGTGTAAATAAATATATTTGTAGTTTTTTATTTACATCTTCGAAAGTCAAACATTAACATATTCTTTTAAAATATTTTAAGTTTGTTTTGTTAAAACATCAGAGGTCAGACTTTGAACATTATTTAATATTATTTATATTTTAATATATTATTATTTAATTAAATTAAATATTTTTAACATTATTACTCCATTATTCCTCCAGATCTGACCTCAACAAAAACAATGGATCCAACCATATTTATTTAAATCAATTGGTAACCATTTGATTTAAATAAATTTTTAATGATTACTTGAGATCTGAATCCACAGTCCTTGACTTATAAAATTATCAATATTGGCCACATCAATATTTCTAACCTCTTGGCCACGGGATAGAGGGATTTTTCATTGTAATTCTTTTCCATGGGATTGTTACCTTCTTTAATGCCTTAAGAAAAATATTTATATCGTTTAAAATCGATAACAATGGATTTTAATATCTATTAAACTTATCGTTATAATCTAAAGAGGCTAAGGGAAAAAACACATTATCTTCTACAAAAAGAAGCCCAGATGCCCCCCTCCCCCCTCTCCCCCATGGCCGTGAGGTTAAAGACATTATCAATATTGATAACCTTAAAAGCCGAGGCGAGTGGGTTCGGATCTCAGACAATCCGATGAAAATTTATTTAAATCAAGTGGATATCAATTAATATAAATAAATATGTATGGATTGCATATATCGTAATTAAAATAATTGTTTCGTTTCAAGTCTAAATGGTCTCAGATGCCGAAAAGACAAAAAAGCCCAGATGCAATAATTAATAATAATAATCATTAATTTTTTGTGCTTTTATAATTACAGAATATAGCCTTGGTTGAGAAGTCAGGTCAAAAATGTTCGACTCCACTATTTTTAAATCTCCAAATTCGACCTCAACGAAAAATTTGTATATCAGTGTCTCAGGGTAACTTGAATACGTCTATAAATTCTTAGAATTTTCAAACATTATAACTTCTGATTCAATGAAGCTTCTACGCTCATTGTGGTACCGCAATGGATTATTCTGGAAATCCTTTTTCCAACAGTAGTCGATTTTTTTATTTCAATTTCATTTTCCACAAGTATAAGCCGGCATTGCTTGGAATTTGTTTATTTTCAACTTAACTTCTCTAGAACAACACAAATCCAATGTTTTACCTCTAGTTTACGATTAAGAAGGAGCGTCGCAGGTTACTTAACTAAATCAATAGTTGTACTGCGTGAAAGTTAACACCTGCTGTGAAAAAAATCACGAACCCTCAAATTATAATAAAAGCACAAAAAATTTATTGCATCTGGACTTTTTTTTATCTTTTTGGCATCTAAGACCATTTAGACTAGAAACGAAACACATTTATTTTAATTATAATACATCTAATTCAGACATGAAAGAAATTTGGCTTTAATTTGATTTTTGATCTAAATGTTTTTGGGCTGCAAAGCGAAACTGTATCCCCCTTTTGTTATTATCTGCTTTTTTGAAATGCTCTCTAATCTTTATAACGTATTCACGTCGAAAACTTGGATCAAAGTTCTTTTCGTGTCCCAGATTAAATTTCATTTGTCCCTAAGTGCTTTATTGATGGTAACTCTTGAGTATTTAAACACTATCCAAATTTTTACTAAAATGAATTTTTCCCAAAACAATTGTTGGTTGTGTTAATATTTTAATTAAATTAAATTTTAATAGTATTAAATAAAGAGATTAATTTTATTTGATTTCTTTATGTGAAGCAATCTCTACAAGCCTCAGAAGCTTCTCTCGTTGGCTCTGGACCCACCACAATCGCCATCGCTCTGGCGGTTGCATCCGAATGCAGCGGCCGTGGCTGCAGCTGCAGCGGCAGCGGCGGCTGCAGCACCGGGTGAATCAATGAGTGGCGATTCCCCCCTTTGGGGAGGATGGCGAGGAGTCGGTGGTGGCGGACTTAATTTCGAAATGGAGCCACAACCAGCACCGCCGCCATTCCATGTGGTACTCTTCGCAGTCCTTTCCATGTTTTTCGTTTTTGTTGTTGCCCTGCGGTGTTATCAACGACGGACACGATCTCGACGGAAACGGCCGATTAAACAAAGGCGAATATTAATCGGCGCTCGAGTTCCTGTTGTCTAAAGACTTAATCTGAGACTGAAGTAATATCATTATTTTTATTCCTTCATTTATCCACTTTTAATCATCATACTCATAATTCTCATCTTTATTTTTTATTATCTATAAAAATAATCTTATAAATGCATTAAAATGTAAATATATATACTTATTTAAAATATATATCTATATTAACTTGCAAAAGTATTTACACTCTACTTATTATGAGTCTGTCTGACTATCGATTTAGACGAGAACATATTTTTATTTCATCATAAAGTGAGCCCTACAGATATATTTTATTTTCATAGTTTTTTTCAAATACTTTTGCAGTAGATATATATAAAATTTTAATGACCACACTCACAGAGTACTCTTGTTATAATCAGATGATTATAGGGAATATTCGCTACAATAAATTATATAATTTTAGAAAATTTAAAAATATTTTTCTAATAAGAATACAAACCAAAATGGTTTTGAGTTGTAGTTTTTTTTAGGTAGTTTAATTTTACAATTTTTATTACCATCTTTTACAATGCACCGTTGGGAATTATCCACCCAAGTAACAGGAAAACAACCAACCTTTAATTTAAGCTTAACAGTGCATTTCCTACCCGCATCACATTCCACTCTGGTTTCGAGTGTCACTTTTAATTTGGTGGATAAAAATAAAATTTATAAATATACCTATAACTGACAAAAGTAGATCATATGTTGATAAAGGTGTAGCAAAGCAATCGACACTATGTTTGGTTTGTAAATAAATATAAAAAAAATATCCTGTTTCTTGGAACAGTGATTTAGAGGTCTCGTTTCATATTCACTAGTTCCCTTCCCATTTTAAGCTATAAAATTATATTGGATACTAATTAATTTAAATATATATGGACACAGTCTGAATGGCTTCACTAGCCAAAAAGAGACTTAAAAATAAAATAAAAATATAAACAATTTTTACTTTCTCTTACCTTAGAGAAATATATGGGATTTGCGGTCACATCATGTGTTTTTATATTATATTCTTTATTGTAATGAAAAAACCTCACTCTAATCACCTTTTGATTCTCTTAAGAAGCATTCAAATGTTTATATACCGAGTATATGTATATATTCTGGAAGGTTCCCGCGGTAGGATATATGGGAAATAGTATTTTCATGGGCTGGTCTGCGTTGGTTGTTGAGATTAAATCGACCTTTCAACTCTCCTTTTGGAGAGAATGGTGGTTTAGGTCATTTAAGTGTTGGTGGTGGTGGTTTGTTTTTGGAGCCGCAATCTTACTGGTCCCCAAATTTGGTCAGTGGATGTCTCAGAGGTTTGGGTTTGCCTTTGAGATCTAGAAAGGGGTTGGTTAAATGATGCAGTATCGGTTAGTGCGTTAGTTGGTTTGGGTTGACTCCGGAGCTTTAATTTGCTTACCTCCCGGGTGGTCTATGTGTTAGCTGGTCGCTCGCTTGATCTCAGAGGCAAACCCAAACCTGAGACAACCACCGACCAAAAAAGTGGGAACCAACAAGACTGCAACCCCTAAAAACAAATCACCACCACCATCTGCCTAACCCACCACTCTTGAAAGTGGCTCCAAAAGGAGTGCGGAAAAGTCGAGTTAATCTCAATAATCAACGCAGACAAACCCATGAAAATACTCTTCCATATATATAAAAGGACATAACATTTATATTTTATTATAATTTGCTTTATACCATTATAAACCATATATATATATATATATATATATATATATATATGTATATATCATTCTCAACCTTTTAATTTTAAATTCTTTTTTTTTTATTTAATAAATTTTATTTATTCTGGTGATGCTGTTGAAAGCTAGTAATATATTAATAAAAAATCAATAGAAATTTATCAAATAGTTTAATTAGGTTTTTTATTTTAAATTTTAATATTATGAGTTTGGAATTATAATTTACTAGCTATCCCAAGAGAGCGGTACACATGAGCATTAACAAAATGTTTCAATGAAGTCTTTAAACAAGCAGAAAAAGACAAAGAGCGTTACTCCTTTGGAATCAAAATATCTCGAGAATCTCCCTTTAGCTAATTTTAAATGGATCGAGCATATCAAACTCATGAGCTCTTAAGCCAGATAAATTTTGCAGTTTTTACGGGATGCCAAACTAAAAATGTTTAAAAAATCTAACTACCAACTAACTAATACTAACCTGCTAATCATCGTCAGAATCTCATCGCAGGTCATTATGCATTTAGTCGAAGAGACCCATTAAGGAGTATGGTAAGCAGATAGTATTGCGTAAATGCCTCCTCTTTCATTCTACTACATAACAAAAAAAATTGCAAATGCGCTTTTAAAAATTGATTGAAGATGAAAAATTGTTTATAAAGTCACAAATTTCTGCAAAAAATGTAAGGAGGAAATAAACATGGTATTTTTTCGTGACATCATCCACTGAATATTACAACTATTTAATAATAAAATTAAAATATTGTTGTAATAAAAAATTAAGGTGGGTTAAAATTTTATTCACCTATCATATTTATTTTATAATTTAGACTATAAATTACTGCTTTTAACTTCAAATCTTTTATTTAGTGAATGAGCTATTAAAAAAAGTTTAGGAATATAAAAAAAAAATTTTATTTTAAAATATTCAAAAATTGATGTTTTTAAAACTTTTTCAATTATATTGACTGGAAATGTACATATATAATCTATATTCATCTAATTATAAGTTTATTCATTTGAAATAAGAAATTTCTACTGAGTATTAATTTCTCTAAAAGTCCGAGTTTGTCAACTATCAAACTATATATATATGTAAAAAAAAAACTTAATTTTTTAAAAATATTCATTCATATATTTCATAAATAAATCATTTCTTATTTTAATTATTATTTATTATATACGTGTAAAGAATGTAGAATTTAAAAAATTTCTCAAATGGTCGAGACAGATCCCGAAGTAATTTTGGGACAAACGATTTTTTTCCTTTTTTTGATTCGAATAAATAGGAAGACTATCTCTTCAAACGATAACTCATATAACATATATCCTAAGAAAGAAAGAAAAAACTTTTTTCCAGTCTATTATGCATATGCAAATGCAAATTTATATTATTTAAATATTATTCATTTAGAGCAGGTAATCCTAAAGTTTTGACCAAGTGATACTATATGTTATATATTTTTTAGGGATAGTAAAGGTAATAGAGAGGAGCTGGATTAGGTGGCTTTTACCTTTTTAACTGTGATGATGGTCACTTTTTATCTTGCAGGTCACACTTTAGCAACCTCTTATTTAGAGGATTACTTAAAAAAAATTAGCTTGGTTTTTCTATGTCTCTATACATATATATAACATTATTGGACTTTCTATATTTTATTACTTTATTTCTGGTCTGAAGGACTTAGTGTTTCTATTTTTTAATTTAAATTATTTTTTAACTTAAATATTTTTTGTTATTTTAATTTTTTATTTAGTATATATTTTTTTAGTAATGAATAATGACAAGCTAGAAAGCCAAAGTACATATATATATATATATACATATACATAAGTACAAATAATAAAATAGTGAACTGAATTATGTAATTTTAATCAATAAGAAGTATAATCATTTTGTTTAATCATTATTTTTATTTTGGAAAAAAAAAAATCAATAAATGAAATTTTTGTTAGAATATCTCTATCTTCTGTCAACTTGGAAACTTATCTTCAACAATCTGCATTTTTCCCTTATTATTGAATTTTTTACCTAATCAATGAATCGGTGGCTCTTAATTCTCCCTAAACAAGCAAGGCTGTTGAATGCCCGCAGAAAGATATTGATCGGAATTTTCTTTAATATCTAATTGCATATTCATATTGGCCTCAGTAGCCGAAAATGACTTAAATTAAAATAAAAACAACATTCTCTAAGTCCACCTTTCTTTGGGATCATTCAAAGTTTGCTGGTATTTTTTTAAATATTTATTTATAATTTAAAGAGAATTTTTTAAGTGCGCCTAAATATACTAAATAATTCGATTCTAAATATTTATATTTTTTAACCTAACGAAATTTTGTTATTCTTTTTGATATCTGAAGCCATATAAATACTTCAAATAATTCAAATATATATTATTAAAGATATTATTATCCAAATGCATTTATTTATATCAAATTATATCCCTATTTTAAAATAAATTTTTATCGATCAATTCGGAGAGTTTCTAGGATTTAAAATCGAAGTAAATTCAAAAACTGGTAGCAGAGCAATGATCTTGGGCCATTAAAGCTATTTTCAACATTACTAGCTACAATTTTTTTAAATAGAGCTAATTTTATTTTTATTAAAATATTTATTTTTCAAAAAAATGTTGACTCAAGAGAACTATTTCAAAAATAGCAGGACTCATTTCATTCAATATAGCCAACAATTAAATGCTTAGATTAGGGTTAAGTGAATTCTTAAATGATTGTTTGTGAAATTAATAATTTTGTATTTCAAATAATTATCGAGAACATTTTGAATTTTCTGAGGCCAAATACAAATGGATCTACACACTTTCTGGAACGTCTTTTATAAAATGTAATCCAAATAATTCACAATATAATCAAATTGAATTACATTTTATAAACTTTTGTATTTTATGCTTAAATGAAATAGTTAATACTAAGCTAATTATATTTTATTTAACCATGCAGGAGTCTTTTGACAGTAGTGTATTATATATGAGGGCCCACAAGTCCCTCAAAGACGCAATTTTTTCTATTAAAAAATTATATACCTATTTGGGGGAATTTAGAAAATAGGTACGGGCGTGCCAATGATATCGGCAATGCTTAAGTTAGCACCTATTACCCCACCCCCTAATGAAAAAAATCAGTTTATAAAATTATATGTCTGTAAAAATGAAAAACAAAATATATTTATTATTATTATATTTATTCGATAGTAATAAATTTAATATCGATATTTTACTTTCAATACATGTATATTAATAAAAAAAATATAATTTTATTCAAAATAAATCTAATTAAAATGAAAAACTTTATAAAAAATATTTTTTTATATGCATACTATCCTGGCATTTGGGTGCATCACATACAACGAACACAGTCGGCTCCTGAAAATAGGAAAACTGCTCCTTCTTCAGCAAAAAGTTGAAAAACGCCACTATATTTAAGACAGTGCAGTAGTTAAGACATGCAAATCTCCCAGTCCACACAGTTTATATATGATTGGATAGAGTTAATAAAATAAGATTTTTTTTTTAAAGATCTGCTGTTTACAGACTAGATCGCCTCTCAAAGGCTTTTTCAATCCTCAGGTCTAAATAGCTTAATTTGATCAACTTTTGAGACAGATATGTCCTCGGGAATCAGCATTTTAGTGAGGTTTCTTTAAGATTCGTTACATTTTAAAAGAAAATTATTTATTGAAATTTATATTCTAATTAACCATCATTAAAGAAATAAAATAACAATAGTAAACTGACATTTCTAGTATTGATACAAAAAGTTGATCAAATTGATATATTTACCATGCTTGAATAGAAATTTGATAAAAGACTTCAACCAGATCTACATATGTTCAGAGTTTAACAAATTGATTTACAAATCACTTTATGAGCGAGGATTCTAAAGCTAGAGAAGGTACTGGGTAGCCACCCGGAATGCCGGACGAACAGTAAGACGGCTACACTTGCTACAGCATTGCAAACAAACATAAAGAATTAAATTAAATTAAATTAAAAAAACAATTTGTTGGCATTTTTGATCATTTTTTACTTTTTAATTTTGAAGTTAAAAATTCATTTTTTAACATATAAAAGTTTAAATTTTAGATATTTTACATATTCTTCTCTGCTTAAGAAATTTAGCTTTCTCCTTTACTCAGCCTCAGGATAAAAATCAAGAAGTGTGATCTATGACATTAAAACCCTTTATTACTAATTGAAAAAACCTTTTAGAAAATTTTCATGTATTGTACAATATTTTTTTAAAATCAAACCGAAACGATCGAAGCGCTCTCTCAATTCCACTCGAGTGACTCAAGTTAAGGTTAGGAAAGTTATGTGTCAATATTAAGAGCATTGATTGAAACTATGATATCGAACTCATTCCACATGCATGCATTTTGATTCTACCAAAATCTTTTAACAATGGTATTAGTAATATTCTTTCATCCTGATCTTGGCATCGGTGGGGCCGAACGTCTAGTCGTTGATGCAGCAGTTGCTCTTCAAAAGTCTGGCCACGACACGCACATCCTGACTAGCCATCACAATCCCAATCATTGTTTCCAAGAAACCAGAGATGGGACGTTGAAGATTACTGTAGCAGGAGATTGGTTACCACGGACTATATTCGGCCGATGTATGGCCCTTTGTGCATTTATTCGTTCAATATATCTAGCATTCTATTTTCTATACTTCAGTGGCTTAAAGCCTGATGTTATATTTTGTGATCAAATTTCAATATGTATTCCTTTTCTTCGACGTTATTATAAAAAAATAATCTTCTACTGTCACTTCCCAGATCTTCTTCTTACAGATCGTAAAACCACACTTAAATCTCTTTATCGGCGAGTACTTGATTGGGCTGAAGAATATACTACCAGACAAGCGGCTAAGATACTTGTTAACAGCCAATTCACGAAAAACGTCTTTTTTCATACATTTAGAACGATTAATAAAAAACCAGAAGTTCTCTACCCTACTTTTCACACCGAGAAATTTGATAAGACAGGATCGGTAGACCTTAAAGATATAATTGATAAACCTCTACCTGAAATTGTTTTTCTTAGTATAAATCGTTATGAGAGAAAGAAGAATTTGAATTTAGCATTAAAATCATTTGTATCGTTAAAGAAAAAATTGACTTCCATAGAATGGTCTAAAGTACACTTAATTATTGCTGGAGGATATGATCCAAGAGTTGAAGAAAACATTCATTATTTTGAGGAATTGGAAAGAAATGCAATTCGTATGAATTTGGAAGATAAAGTTACTTTTTTGAAATCTCCGGATGATCAAGTTAAATTTACTCTACTACGACGATGTAATTGTTTGTTATATACTCCAAGTAACGAGCATTTCGGTATCGTACCTTTAGAAGCGATGTATGCCAAACGTCCTGTAATTGCTGTTTCTAGCGGAGGACCGACAGAAACTATCCTAGATGGAGAAACTGGTTTTCTTTGTGATGGAAATCCTCAATCATTTGCCGATAATATGACTCTATTGGTTCAAAATCTAGACCTTGGAGAAAGACTTGGAGAACAGGGAGCTAAACGATTTAAAGAAAGATTTTCATTTCAAGCCTTTACCAAACATTTGGACAATATTATTCGGGAGATCACTCTTTAATTAAATATTATATTTGAAAAGCCATTTTATTAATTGAATTTATCTTTTAGTTTGTCCCTTCCTTTTATATATATATTTTTTTTATATAAGAATGTTTATATAAATAATAAAAATAATTTGTTTATTTTATATTCTCTTTATTAAATAAAATTAAATTTTTTATGGTACTTGCTTTCATCTTATAAATTGTAATTTTTAATATTCTTTTCTGACAAGCCTAGTTGTCTCCTAACACTGTGTTAATTTATATATATATATATATTTTCTTCCTCATTTTAATATTATTTTTAAGTTCTTTGGGACCATATCCGTGCTCCTACATCTTTTCAAAACGAGAGATAAATTCGTCTTTTTGGTCCGGGATTAATCATACTGCTTAATTTTCTCCCCGTAGTTAGTTAATTAACTATTTTATTAAAATGAAGATGAGTCAGCCAAAGAGAAATAAAAATTTATTTTTCTGTCAACATTCCGAAAGGTGGCCGCGCTCATCTTCCTGATAGTCAAATGTAGGAAGAGAGAAAAAGAAAAGACGACCCATATAATTAATTAGAAATTAGGCCAAAATAATTTATTAGAATTATATTTATAATTAATATTAAGGCCTGCACTCTCCGTCACTTCTTAATCTCTCTACAACTACCCGGCTGGCCATATTAATTTCGAGACCGTCGATTGTCAAACAAAAATTAGAGATAATTAGAGATACTATAATACAATAAATTTTACTGAAGTAAAAA
>JAAAKE020005698.1:0-11116 GCA_010014785.2 Anisolabis maritima
GCAGCCAGGTGAGAAGCCCCTATGATATTAAAACTCTCTGGCTGCCTGCTCCTTCCTACATTATTTGTAAAATAATTTTATTTATATTATTACTTTAGATAACATTAGTTAAAAGTATAATTTTTAATAGGAAGTAGAGAGAGAATTTACTCCCAAGGGCCTCGCTCTTGCATTAATTATAGATACAGATTATAATCATCTATAATTGCAAATGTTTTAAAGAAATCTTTGAAGATTTTTTAATAAAATATATTTTTATTATATAAATTCCATAATGTTCCTAATTTTTTTTTTTTGTTATAATAATAATAATAAATAAATCTTATTCGGTTGAATGTTTCTTGAATTTTGAAAGTCGTCTGTAATGAAGAAGAAAGTAAGAATCCACTTCTGATCGAATTCAGTGATCCAAGAAAATGAAAATATTTTTTCCTGAATTTGATCTCACTTACAAGGTCTAAACAAGAAATTCACAATATTTTTAGAAATAGCTCCACTACCTTAATTCAACTATTTAAATGCTATGGTGAGAAATTGATCGGAATAACTTAGAGCTCTCGAAGGGTTTACCGGATTCCGAGATCTTATCACGCCCCCCCCCCCCCTTCCATTTATCATAAATTTTTAATAATTCCTCAAAAACCGGTCTATAGTCCGTTCTCTTAAAGTATTTCCGTTTTATCATTTTATCTCTCCTCTATTAAATGATGGAAGTATTGTATGTAATCAAAATACTTAATTTGAATATTTTGTAGGAAAAGCAAAAATTTAGTCTTATGAATATAGTTGGACCAATTAACTTTAAATTACCACTTGGTATAAATAATAAGTATCGTAAATAAAATATAATTAAATGGTTTAAAGTTTAGAATAAGGCTTAAGATATCGGAAAATAAACTTTAAATTATAGATTTAAATTATGGTATTAATACTTTTCAGTTTTTATATATTAATATTTTATTAATTATTTAAATTAGAGATAACATTGTTTATTAAGATCAAAATAAGTTAAAATTAAAATTTGAAAAGTAAAAAAAAAAAATCAAGCTACTACTTTTTTAAAGACTTTTTCGGCATCTGAGGCCATTTAGACCCCGTCCTTATTTATTAAAATTAATTGGTAGCCAATATCATTTAAATAAATTTTTGTCGCTCAGAACGGGAAGCGAACCACTAATTTTTGATACGATAGCCAGAACTCTAGCTCCGCACCAAAGGGCAGGGCCAAGTTACTACTTGATTGCTTAGTGTAAAAATCAAACACATATAAAAAAATATAAAATTTTATTTTGGTAGCTCATATCATTTAAAAATCAATTAATAAAATAACGAGGTCTACTTTGTAGTGGTTGATTTGCTTTAAAAGAAAGTCAAGAATAAATTTTCATTAGCAAATTTAATTAAAAAATATTAAGAATGTGTTAGTTTAATTTCCTATAATATTCAATTTCTTTCAAGACATAAGGATGTATGGAAGTAAACTAAAATTGGAAATTTTGTTTGAATAAATTTTTTTAAGCAGTTTAAGTAAGAGCATTTTTTTTAAATTAGTACGGGATATGGGTACCGATAATTGAAGAAAATATTAAAAATTCGGAATTAAGCCTTGATAAATATATTTTAAATAAGTGCCTTTTCTCTTACAGCTGGAGACGTAGGTGAATTCGATCGTTTCAGAAGAGTAAGTTCTTCCTCAAGTGTGAAACGTTCAAGTGTTTTGGATGCTGATGAAGATGGTCATGAACCCCCAAGGAACATACCCATTGGGCAGGAAAAT
The DNA here is from genome assembly GCA_010014785.2 of Anisolabis maritima. Classification (NCBI taxonomy): domain Eukaryota; kingdom Metazoa; phylum Arthropoda; class Insecta; order Dermaptera; family Anisolabididae; genus Anisolabis; species Anisolabis maritima. The sequence goes on from JAAAKE020005698.1 coordinate 1,778, forward strand.
CCTTTGCCACCAGGATTCTTAAGTCCATCCGTCCAAGAATATCTTGAACTTGGAAAATCCATACCCGGTAATAAAATATTAAATATTTTAATTATAAATATAAAAGAGATAAAACACTATATGGATGATGAGAAAAAAAAAGCATACAAAGAAATGATAAGGAGAGAAGGGAAAGACTGGCATATAATGAACTGAAGAAATGCCAGTCTAGTACACTAGTAGCTCGGGTACTCATTGTCGCCATCCACATACTCACAAGATATAAGCCCCTGAGTATATTTGCCACGTTATCGTATTTTTTGAAATTTTTATTTAGGGGTTACTTTAGATTTTATATTATGGATAATTATGGATATTAATAATTTGAAAACCACTGGCTTATATTAATTTTTCGAAATGATATATATGTCATAATATATAATATATTATTATATTTCTGGCCCTTTAAATTTTATTTCGAAAATTTTACACAATATATATACTTTCTTTCAAGTAGTAGTATACTTTGCAAAGCATAAGCTTGATGGACATGGACAAAAAGTTAAGGACCCATAAATATATTTAAGAAAATCTAAAATACAATTCTGTGAAAAATTACAAGGTCTTGAAAAAACAAGATCATAATTTTAAAGTAGGCAACCTAAATAATTTCTTCTCCAAAACTCCTCAATTTTGCTTGTAAAAAAAAAATTGAAATCACAAATATATAATATTAATTATTAATAAAGCTCTCGAGTCAGTAATTTATAATTAAAAAAGTCTACCTTAATGCAAGGCTTATTATCATAAGAAATAGTCATAAAGCACTTCAAATGCCTGATTTACACTCCATCCACCCAAAAATTTAAATGACACTCCTTGAAAAAATCTTTTATTATCATAATATTGGGTAATTAATTAATAAGCAGCCGACATTACAGCATCTTCTCTATACCCAGAAAGCACTCCTAAAAGAGGATAAATTAAATTTCAGAGAAGGGAAATTACCTCCTCTCCACTAAATGAGGAGATAAAATGACTGGAGTAATTTTTATTGCTTTCGGAAACCATTTATGTCACTTATGTTTTGAACTTTGGAAATCTATGCTTTAGAAATATCCTTAAAAATTCCAACTTCTAAAAAAATTTGATAATGCCATTTGATAGAACATATTAATAATACTTATAATTAACATAAATTCTCTTTTATATAACTATTAATATATTAATCTTCAGCTGATCTTTTTTAATAAGAATTTTTAAATATAGGATATCTTATGGTATTTTCGATTCGTTGCTCCCGCTCCAGAGCGGGCTACTAAAATCTTAAATCTCCTTAAAAATTAGCTGCGCATGTTTGGTCTACACTGAACCAGTTTTAGAGAAATTAATAAAAAAAACCCCCCATTACAATGATTTTTTTTTAACTGTTTTTTTTTTTCCTGTCTAGGCAAGCCTGGCACCGACTATCCTGTTCTCTCAACCGTGCCCTACACCAATTTCTACTGTGATGAACAACCTTATCCTGGATTCTTTGCTGATGAAGAAACTCGATGCCAAGCTTGGCATTATTGCGACATTGATGGCCGTCAAGCATCGTTTTTATGTCCAAATGGCACACAATTCTCCCAGGCTGTTTTTGTTTGTGATTGGTGGTTTAATGTCCGATGTGAGCTCAGTCGGCAACTCTATCCAATAAATGAAAGATTATATGGAATTCCAAAAGAGGAGCCAACACGTCCACATAGAATTATCACCAAAGAACTAATAGACAATATATTCATATCATAATGAATGGTGGCCAATCTTTTAGAAAACTTGACTTGACAAAATGACATCACATTCAATTCTTTAATTTTTCAAGAAGAAATTATTTAACTACCCATTTTTTGGATTATAAGGCGATTCTTGAATTTCTTGGAGATCTTTTGAAAAAATAAATAAATAAATTCTTCATAGTAATATGTTGAAATATAGACATCTTAATTTTTTCGTGTGAAATTTAATTTTATTAGTAAAATAGTCAAATTTTTCTTTATTAGTCTACTTCATTAATGACCAAGAAGAGTAACTAGTCTAAAGTTAATGTGTAATACGTTAAAAAGTGAAAAGTTATTAAATATTAATTAATAATGAATTTTTTTGTATATCTCTGCTAATCTATTTTTGTATAAAAATAAAAAAATTTGCATTTTTCCATTTTACGCCAAAATCCTAGTGGCTCTGAATGAAAGTAGGCTTAAATTTAATTTATAACCATGAGAATAAGGTGCGCCAATCGGTTGATAATCCATATACTTTAGGATTATTAATTTTGTCAATTTTAAGATGAAAAGAGTGTAGTCTTATAATCCGAAAAATATGTTAACTTAATGGATAATCAAAGAGGAAATATTCTTATTACAAAAAGGGAGTTATTTTTATTTCACAACATCAATTTGGATTTGTTTTATTAAAATATAGTCAATACTTTTGTTTATAAAGTTTTAAAATCTTTATAAACAAAATAATGACTATATTTTACCCGTTAAAAATTGTGTATTAGTCCTATGTGATAAAGAGCGCTGTTCACAAATGATTTTTGCTATGAATAACTAAAGTAAAAAAATAATTAATTAATTAATTTTTTTTTTTTAATTTGATTTGAAATTTTTTTCTGTATTATCAGTATTATACATTATATTATTTTATGACAAAAAAAAAGTGTAGTTTAGAAAAGTAGCAGCAAGAAGCGAGTCTGTTTCCCCTTTCGCTGCTATCCTCCGTATCCTAATTTCAATGACAAACAATTGTAATTGAAGTTACATTAATTAAATCCATCTCATTTGAGAGGTACTCCCAGGGAAGAAGCTAATACTTTTAAGAGAGAAAAAGAATACTTAAAAAATAGCAATAAAATTTTGATAATGGTCCCAATTTTTTGTATTTTTTCTTTTTTTATATTGAAAATATATATTATTTTGCCAATAATAACGAAATTTGTCATTTTTATGAATTCCGGGAGAACTTCCCCCGGATCTTCCTTGGTTATGACCTTGGGTGTGCCCCTCTTATAAAGATAGAGAGTATTAATAACGTGTTTTATATTCCTACTAGAATAGAATGTAAAACTCTTAGGTGTACCAATATCACCTATTCACACTCTCACCACTAATTCACATGAAAACAAACAAACAAACACACACACACATACACATACAATATTACATAATTCTTAGAAAACAAACATCGAAAACATTTATACACAACATTAATTAAGTAATAAATAATGTGCATGTTTGTGAATAAACATAAAGAGAGGATCGCTAAAATCTTATCTCATGTACTGGTGAAAATAGAACTTTTAAAAACCGATATTTGTATTTAGACAAATATTATCATTTAAACTTTACTAGATGTTTTCCCAAATTTTATTAATCTTAAAATCATTAATTAATGTGGAATTTTTTGATACCAATATACGAACGATAGTTAATGTGAGGGCGTAGAGAGAAGAAGCCGATTATAATGAATTTATTTATTCTTAATAATTTTGTAATATTTATTTCCTAAAATTTATAAATAAATATGTCGCCATTTTTTTACTGATAGTGGGGGAAAAGGTCTGCAAAGACACCCTTCACTACTCAACTATAACACAGAAAGTAATCGGACTATAAAATAAAAAATCAAATAATTATAAAATTTAGACTTATTACTACTACTATAATTATCTTCTTCTTTCCTTGCCTTTTTTCCGTAATTCTGGGTCGGCATAAAAAATTATAAGTTAAACCAAGAGAGGGAGCAAATAGGTCAGACGAAAAGCCTGATGTTTGATGAGGAGGGAAGTGGAAGATGGCAATAGGGAGCTGGGTCCCCATTCACGAATTCACTAGAAGTGAACCTCCTGCGTGGTATTTTATTATTATTATTATTATTATTATATTTATCAAAATAACACAAATAAGAGCAATTACATTTTTAAATTTAAAAAAAATACAATTACTTTCTATACAATTTTGAAGGCTTGATCAAATTTAAATAAAATTTTGATTAATTAGTAATTTTAATAATGAGATAAATGAATTTAAAATAAAATTAGAACACACTGGGATTATATCTATTAAATATTTCAAATATATAATATACCTATATTATTTAGTTGTGTAGAATTTAGAAAAATCCATTTTAAAAATATTTTAAAAAAAGACAAAGCATAGTCAATGTTTTTTAGTGGGCCTAAGATGAAATAGGCTCTCCTAGTCTGAGTTGATTATAAATATGCTATTAGTAAATGATGCACACAACCAATATTATATAGTAATAATATTATTAGAAAATTTTTCCATAAATGATATGACATTTTGCAAAAATTACCATTAAATAATTGTGAAGTATCGTACAAGATATTCCAGTGTAATTTTTAATTTTGGCAAATTAGAGAAAATTAATAATTTATATATATATATGTCTCTAAATAAATTCTTTAAAATATTCTTTCTTAGATAAATTATAAACATAGGCGGCCGCAGGATTTTTTCCAAATTGAATAATTTTTTCCAAACATAGAGGCACAATGGTGAATTTTTGAGCTAACTTTACACGCATGGTCCAAATGTTGATTAGAGTTAAGGGGACGTGAATTATGCCCAATCAAACACAAAATCATATGACACAATATTTTTATCTTAAATGAAATTTCATTTATTTAATACACTTTCATTAACTCAGAATAAGAGTTGAAAGTTGAGGATCATGAAAATTCATTAATGATTTTGTTTATAAATTCTATTAATTTTTTTCGATGTGCGGATTTTTCTCCCTTGCCAAATGCTGCGGGCGCCCAAGAACGAAGATGAAATGAAGGAAGTTAAATGAATGTGCTGTCAATAATTGTAATGTTTATGTTTTGTGTATTTTCAATATGAAAAAAATCTAATGATAAACATTCCAAGTAAATTTTTTATTTCTATTATTATATTTTCAATCATAATATATAAAAAAACTTTGAGCTTTGAAAATGAAAAAAAAAACTGTTCTTTGTTTGATAGAAACGAAAAATTAACAATATTTATTGTAGTAATAAGAGTGTATACACACATGTCAATAATCATATGTTATTTTTAGGAAAAATAAATAAATAAACTAAAAGAGCAAGGGACTCGCAAATTAGAAAAAAATTAATAAAGGGATGATTTCGCGAGTTCCTACGAGTTTTTTTTTATCTCACCACCGACTACATCTATTAAGAAAACTTAGATACTTTTTTACTTTAAAGAAAAGTTTTTCCCTTGATTAATAAATATAATAACAAATGGAGGCTAAGCTAATTTATTTTAAATAATATAATTATATTTATTTTATTTTTTTCTGAAAATAAAACAAATTTCTAGTTTTATTTAGTACTTTTTAAAAATAGCCAAAAGTAATATAAATTTTAATTATATTTGTATTTATGTTGTTTATATATTTTTATTAATTTTGAAAAATGTTTTAAATAAAATAAAAAGTGTTGAAATTATAAATGATTATAAATTATTTTATATATTTATTTTGAATAATAATAACATTTAAATATTTTATTATTATTAAAGTTTTGTTTTAATAAACATAATAGTGATTTATTATTTTTTAAATATTAATCATTTATTTTTAGATAATGTATTTTTTATGAATGAAATACAAAATTCCTTTCAATAATATTCTTTCTCTTTAGATGGTGATGCTGAGGAAAATGATTTCAATGATTTTCAATAATAATAATTTATTTTAAAGATGGTTAATTCCAAATAAAAATGAAGTCAATAACAATGAAAAACACTTTTTAATTTTATCCTTTCCTCTATCATCATGTAAGAAAATATTGAGACGAAGTTGCAAGGAGTTATATGACACTTCAGGCATGCATATAAATATCTTATCTGTGAGAACGTCGGCCCTTAACTTAATTTTAATCTTTTTTTCTTATTATTCATACATGTATATAAAGGAATGACACGAGAAGCTATTAAAATTCAGATTCAAGAAAATATAACATTCGTCCAACTTCTAATAAATATAAGTTATAATATCGTACATTATTAGAATTTAGCCACAAAGGGTTAAAATTGACAAAGAAATTTTGTTCAAAAAAAAATAAATAAATAATTTTCCTGCATAAGACAATAGAATTTTATTTTGATATTAATTAAAAATTTACATTAAAAATGATTGGTAGATTTATTGCTACTCCCCTTTAAAATGTTCTGTATTGTTCTCTGATAATGGTCGACCCTTTTAAAGTGCACCTTCGGCTTAATAATTTCTTACATGATGATATATTTATGCACTCATGGTGGCTATAAGCAAGAAAGATACGTATTAAGTCGATATTTCCATATAAGTCCACGTAAGAAAGTAACAAATAATAGGAGGTAGTAGAAGAGAGTAGGATTTTATCTTATTAACTCCACAATCTAGAAAGTCTTGGGAGTTCTGAATATTGTGATAAATATAAAATTGAAATAGAATTAAGAAGAAAAAAGGATATTTTGAAAGAAAATGAATCTAAAGAAAGATGGGAGGGAAGGAAGAAAAGAAAAATATTTTAATTTTTTTTTTGTTCTTACTCTGAAAATTTTATCCCACTATAATTCGAGCTCCTTTGGCCCTCCCTGTCTACACAGTTCCTCCTGTTTTGGCCTGTCTCATAATTTTCTTTTAAAATATGTTTGAGACGAAAGCGTTTTGCCAACCTCTCCGTTATTTTTTTATTTTATTATTTTTTGAACCCGCACTCTTCTTTTTTAATTTTTGCCGGGTGGAGACCCCGTCAATTAAAATTGGAAAAGAAATAATACAAGAGAAAAGAGAAAAGAGCAAGCTTATATATAGAAAACTTGATTGATATATGTTGTTTGTCGGCTCTGTGACAATTTAAAGCCAGACTTTACGGCGACTGATCTTAATTCGGATACGGATTTGTTATATCCTTTTGGAGGTGTGTTCGAATCCCGGTGAGGACCCAAGGACGTTTTTTTGTTTGCCTTTCTTTTTTTTCTTTTTTAAATGTGTGCAAGGTCGTTCCCGCCCTTCACGAACTTAATCTATTCATTCATTCATCAAGAGAAATTTCATCAACTCTAGCGTGAACACTAACAAAGGCGTGGGTGAAAAATGGTCTCAAATTGCAGTGACATTTCAAATTGAAAAAATTCTTCAAGTTTTGCATGGAATCATTTTACATGAAGGATAGGTATGGAAAAGCAGGGAAAGAGTTAGGAATGATGACTTCCTCTCTCAGAGACGAAGAATTGGGGAAGCGACTTGAACTGAGATATTATAATGGGAATATCTTTTGGCCTTGACACTTTAAAAGTTGTTAAAGTACCATGCATAAATTAGTTTGTGTTTGGTGGCTGGAATGTAGTCAACCCAAATGACCAACTCACTTGTAGATTTATTAATTTGACCCAGTCATCTTAAGCAGGCCAACCATGCTCATTTTTTAAATCTCCCTAAGAATTAACAAATGAGTATATGATACATGGTACACTCTAAAGGAGTTCTAGAGCAATTAAGAGCAAAATCTATAAACGAGTTTGGTCATTTGAGTTGCCTACACTCTAGTAACCAAACACGAATTAATTCATGCACTCCAGAATACTTTAACCACTTTTAGAGTGTGAAGGCCAAAAGATGTTCCCATCATAATATCTCAGACCATTCAAAGGTTGCTTCACCAGCTTCCCCAATTCTTCGTCTCTGAAAGGGGAAGTGATTGCTCATAATTCTTTCCCTGCTTTTCCATACCTATCCTTCATATAAAATGATTCCATGCAAAACATGTTCAATCTTTCCACTTGAAATGTCACTGCAATTTGGGCCATTTCTCACCCATGTCTTTGTTACGGTTGTAGGTTGGACATTTGGGTTGCCTCTCTAATAACTACCAAAGACGAATAATTTCTATAACCCATCGTAAAATAACATTTTAGTTATTCAGAAACAATCAAATTCCATCTTTTGTCGCAATTTTTTTTTTCAATTCACAGAATGACGAAAATACATCTAAATTAATTTTCTATTTTGCATTATTCCTTATATATCCAGTATATTCTTTTAGATATTTCACTCTTCATTTTTTTTTTATTCACATGAAAGCGAAAATAAAGTTCGGGTTTTTTATTTTATATCTCTAGTTGAAAAGTTGATCCAACCTATAATATTCTTGTTTGTAAACACTTTCTAAGAATACCTCCGAAACAAATTTTCTTTTTAAATGAATATAAGTTGACGATCGGGCAAGAAAATATTTTAATGTAAGAAGAAAGTGAAGACGAAAGTGGACACCGTTTAAAAGTTAATTTATGATCGAAACCAATTGATTAGTTTCTTTATCTCTGATGTAATTCAATGCTGCCATTTTAATTAAATGCTAAATTAATAAGAGATTATTTTCAATTTTATTAGATATCTAATAAAACTAAATAAAGCGAATAAAATTAATAATAATAAATTGAATATTATTACATTGCGCAGAAGCTCTAGCTCAAGAGCATGTAAAAAATATTTTATCATTTATAGTAAAATAGTATATTCTTCTGTTCTCTTCTCTCAACAAATTTTATATTGAACCAATATTAAAAAAATTTGATGTGTGTCATTTTCTCTTAAAAAAAAAATAAGCAACGAAGTTGAAACACTTTCCCGCCCTTTAGTCATCGTTAACTATATTCTCTGGGAATATAAGATGGCGTCGCTCTAAAACCTTGTCGAGTATGCAAATCATGTAATATTGACTTTTATTGTTATTTTTAGGTTTTATTATTTGGATAAATAAATATATTTTAATTAATTGAATTTAACATATTATATTAGCTACCAATTAATATAACTAAATAAGGTCTAAATCGTATCAGATGACTAAAACGACTTTAAAAAAATATGGTGAAAATAAACCAACTTTTTCTTAACCAAGGTAAGGAAAGCTGAGTAATGTGTTGTCACACAAGATTTTTTTGTGTCGGCCCCTCTAGATACCCGTTCAATATACAGCCAATTTAATCAATTAAAGTAGTTTAAGACAAAATCACAAATTTGGTGTGGGGGGGGGGGGGGGGGGAGGATTAAAAATGACAGCCGATCACTCACATTGCGTCTCAATTAACCACCTATGTCACCAGATTTTCACAAAAATACTACTCCCATAGTGAAGGAAAGCACTGGCAAAACTGCAGTATTCCGCCCCGCCCCTCCGCTGAGAACAGCACTGAAATTATATTAAATAAACTATAGTTAGCTAATGGTCGCCAATTCATGATTTTCCCATTTATGAGACTAAAAAGTTTCTAACCCAAATAATATAACAAAAAATCATAATTTTAGAAGTCATCTAAT
>JAAAKE020005720.1:0-11115 GCA_010014785.2 Anisolabis maritima
TTTGACAATGAGTAAAATCCAAATCATTTAGGGCTAAAGATTTGTTTCTATTTATTAACATACATATTTTGCCTCTCTTACAATGGTCCTTAAATAAAATTATTTTAATTAATTTTCAAAATAAAATTTTGATGAGCTAAATTTATTATGTAATCTATTAAAAATAGCACTATTCTTTTTAATTATTAAACATTTCATTAATCCTCGTTGCCTAACTATCTCCTTACTTTCCTTGTACACATAATTCGATAGAATGAACCCAAACTTGGCAGCTTCATTGCGAAAGTGATTATGAGTTGACTTCTCAGGAATGCGCACATTTTAGACTCAGATAGCAGCTATTTGCCATTTTAGAACTAACTATCATATAGCGGAGGAAAGAAAATTATCCTAGAAGCTCTTCTTCCTCACTAATTTTCCTAAATTATTCTAATCAAGTTTAAACTAGAAAATTTATTAATGAATATTTAGATTAATTATTTTAAATTCCCCTATTAATTGATGGCAGAGCAATATCTCTTATAATAGATCTTGCTAATTTTACTAGTCCTTATAAATGTGATAACAATGTAATGGACAAGAAATTAAAAAAAAAAATTATCTTTCATTTATAATAATTGTAAATTTTGATACTATGTTTTGCTCTTAAGTAGAAAATATTTTGGAAATTAGGTATCACTAGTGAATGACACAAATATTTTTGTTAAACCAAAGGTTATTTTAATTGAATTGAAAAAAAAACCCTGAAGGACCACTTTATTTTTAGCTTTTTTCATGTTTTTTATTCCATGGCCTGCAGAAATTTGTTAGGGTTTGAATGTTGGAAGGAAGGCAACCCAATTGACCATCTCACTAATGAATTTTTCCCTTAATTGAATTGATAATTTATTGCTCCAGATCTCCTCTTGAATGAACTACGCATTCTCGTTTGCTATTCAAAATATCTATTCTGTCTTTCGATTTATTTAACTTTCATCAAGCAAAAAGGATCTAATTTATGCACCAAATTATTATTCCAAATAGATTCAAATTGTGATAAACTTGGTTAAAATATACAGACCAAATAATATACTGTGGTGTTCAAAAAAATGTATATGCACTTTAAAATAGAATAGCTGCTATATTATTGTGAGTATTACAGAAATATAAAAGGAAGAGTTACACCACAGACTCAGTTTCTTCGTGTTATTTCAATAAGTGCTCAAACCACCTTCAAACATTTTTGAGCACAATGCTGTACATTCCTGGTTAATCTTCCAAAATAGCCACAGGGATTGCTTAAAAAGCCATTTCAATTTCATGGCGTAAGTTTACAAGTGACCGTGGCTTCTTACTGTACACTACCTCCTTGACGGTCCCCCACAAGCAAAAATCTAAGGGGGTCAAATCAGGTGAACGGGGAGAGTACTCAACCGGACCCCTTTGTCCTATCTAACGTCCCGGTAAAGTGTTATCCAGGTAGGCACGCACATCTAAATGAAGGTTTGCAGTTTGAGCACTTATTGAGATAACACGAAGAAACTGTGCTGTAACTATTGTAATTATATTGCTGTAATACTCACAATAATATAGCAGCTATTCTATTTTAAATTTAAAAATTTAATAATATGATAGATGGATGGGAATGAAGGGTGGCATGGGGGCCCAGGATTGGGCCATTGAGCCCGAAACTGGTGGGATTTGGTGTGTGCCAACAGTGCACGATACCAGGGGTAACCAACCGGGGAATGATTTTTTTGTTAGGATTGAGGGTTTTTAAGCCTTTAATTTAAGGATTTTCCCTCAAAAAAAAAAAAAAAAAAAAAATATGATAGATGATATAGTCGAAATTATATCATATCATAATCACACCTTTAAAATTTTATTTATAGCTTTTTTTTTTTCAATGAATTATAAAATATTGAAATCTTATTAAAAATTGATTTCTGCCAACAATCTGACGTGTTTGTCTTCGGTTGCTTTCATAAATTAATCATAACTAATTTTGCAAAAAAGAAAAAATTAACTCTTTTCTTTTTTATTTAAATAATGATTGAAGTTTGTGACAGTTACCATTTCCTTAGAGATAGCGAAGTAAAAGTTATTAGATAAAGTTTTAATTTAATCATGACTAATATTTGAACTGAAAGGCAATTTTACATTTTCTTAAAAGATATTTCTTCTAATCGTACCATCAGTATTTATAAGAAAATAATTTTTTTTTATTTTAAAAACTTATTATATAAATCTATCATATTGATATCTTTTGGTAGGTAAATTAACTTATGTTGCTCACTCATATTCCTTTTGCAATATAATTTGTTACCATCTTTCTTAATTATGAATCAATTATTCGCTCTCTTTTCTGAAAAGCAACGAGCAAAATCTCTTTTATTTTTAACTCTATAGATCCTGGAATGTCATTGATGCCAGTTTGCTTTTGTTCTAGAATAAATGTTTTCGTTATTGCTATTATTGTTTCAAATTAAACAATCATTCTGGTCTTTTTTTTATTTCCAAAAAATGTTTTGCACTTTTTTTTTTAAATTTTTTATTTATTTTTTATTTTTGTTGTACCATTGTTGAATTCTGCCTAAATAAGTTAAAGTTTTTATTTTATTAATTCGATCTTGATGTTAAATTTATAATCAATCATATTTGTACTAACGATGAAAATATCGAATATGGATATGAAATATTTGCAGTTAAAGAGTATATATTTATATATATTAATTTTTGGGTTATGTCGGTATTCCCAACAGTCGTGTACTATTTGGACCATTCCATGATTGCGTGCGTGAAATTTTGAAAGCATTTTTGAATATAAAAGACCTCACCGATTGGAATCCTATTATTATCATTATAATATATTCTAGTAGCTATTAATCTACCAAAACTGTCCATGGATTCTTCTCTAAGGGAAATAAATACACTTAATATAAATAAAGTTTAAAATTTTGTTCCGTGCGTGACTTTTGGAGATACCTCTTTTCCAAGAAGTTTAAGATTTAATTAAAATTTGGTTCTTTTTTTATAGAATTTTTTTTTTTTGTTAAAACCATGATATATATTACTTTTAAGATAATATGATTAAAATCGTTGGTTAACATATATAACATATACATTTGACTTTAAAAATGTTGCGAGCGTGACATTAATATTTTTAATAAAACAAAGAAGAAAAACCAATATCAAATAATCAAGAAAATCATACATTTCAAATATTTTCATATATATTAAAAAAAAAGAACAAAGGCATGCGGTATTTAAAGTCAAAATGGCCTAGTATAGATATTTTAAAAATTGACACAAATTACACTATTTGATATTTTCATGAATTTATTTATAATCAAGAGGGGATGTTCTGCTTAAGAATTATCCAGACTATAATTATTTGGAAGAAACATAATTTTTTGAAATTGTTCATATAATTGTATTAAATTTTTGAAATCATAGGCTAAAGGGTTGGGGGAGTTTCTTGGTTAAAATTTAGAAAAATATAATCCAACTCCTTTATAATTCTTACAAAAATCATCACAATGACTTTTTCCTTCATTCCCTTTTGTCAAGCAACCAATGATTATTTTAATTAATTTATAATAAAAAAAAAAAATACAATGATTGGTTGAACTCTCTGAAATTTTATAATATACTAGTTTGAGATAAGTATTTTAAAAAGAGGTCAAGTGCCGAAAAATTTAAACCGAATGTTAAGTGAAAATTAAAAAAAATAAATTCTCACCAGGCTTGTATTTAAAAAAAACTTCATAATATCATCTAACACCCGGTTACAAAAGATAACAAAAACTGGGAGACTAGATATAAACCTCACGACTCTTAAAAAAAAAAAAATTATTATTGTGATGATGATAGATTTTTTGGAGGTTTTTATTTACATATAACTTCCTCAATTCAAAATGAAACAAAAGTAGAATATCAGTACTTATCTAAATCTAGATGTATTGAAGAACATTTTATTTGTCTCATAAATAAATATTAAATCATTGTTAGAATCAAATGAAATAAATATTGTTTATCCAATGATCTTTTTTCAACCAACAAATAAATGGAACATAGATTTAACTGAACGAGTTTAATTTTGCAGAAGAAAAAGACTTTATAGGTTTTGAAAAACGACTCCCCTCTCCTATTCTCATACCCTCGAATTTGACCCCTGGCCATGAAGAGGTTCGTTTCATATCGGAAGCCGTCAGCGACGCCCTTTGGGGCTCATCGAGCTACGATTGATGGTGCAAACGGAAGATTGGTACCCGGTGGGTTTGACTCCCGATCGATGCGTCTTCTAATTGTCTTCACATTGTGCGGTTGTTCAAAAGAAAAAAAAAGGAGAAGAAAAAAGTTCAAGAAAGAATAATGTCACTTGAGCTCGTTGTTATTCGAGTGCCATCATCGCCAGTGAATGTGTGTGTGTTTAACGGAAACACACGACACTATGTATGGGGAGATGAAACTTTTTTATTCTTCTTTCCTGCTTCTCCGATCTATCTTTCTCTTTTAGTCGCCTGAAGCGAAGCTCGATGATAGATTCTGGTAAAATTAGGCAAGTGACATTAATATTGGCGGCTCGTTTTTATTCGGGACCAGGCTCCTCTCTTGTAAACGTGAGTAGGGTGTCACCTACTACTAACGGACATTGTAGGATGGGAATTCGCGATATTTGAAACCTGAATCTTGTTAAATTACACCAAGACTGAACGCAAACGATAAGGAACAAATTCTGATCGAGCGTGTGCCATTTGTCAGCGGATTACACCTACAGAACCCCGGCGTTAATAATCGAAGAACCTCCTCCATCTCTCCTACTCTTGCTTTTGCTCCTTTTTTTTGACTGATTTTCAACTGATTTATGATCGACATAGCGGGGTGGATAAATCACCATATGCAAGGGATCCAGAGCCCAGCAAAGAGTGGAGTCTCTTGTCGTCGTGATAGCATTCATCAATTGAATTGCACCTACACTTTGTTTAAATTTGAACTGTCAGATTGCGAGTAAAACTATTAATCACTTTTATATATTAAAACATTTTTTTAACCAGAGATTTTACTTGATTAATAAAAGGGTATCCATAAGTCTAGCTGATTCTTTTTTTTGATACGTTCGAAAAAGCGTTAACGATGTGAGTGAGCATGTCACTTCAAAATTTACTGTTGATATTCTACTTCTGATAATCGAATCGTTATAATCTCCTCGAGGAATCATTTCAATTATAACAATAAAAAAAAAAAGGAATAAAATAAATTTGCACATAAGGATAAGGATTAATTTATTCTTAAAATCAGATAAATTTTTATACTGTTACAGTATATATCTAAATATATTATATTAAAATATAAGCTAAAAATATTTTGATGAAAAATTTTTCATTTGAATTCATAATTTTATTTATTTGTATTAATCTTCTTAAAAGGAAAAATAGAAGGTGCAGCAAATAGACAAATTATTTAATTTTTTTAATTGTCGATGTTTCGGGCACCAATTGTGACAAGGCAAATTAAATATTAATTAATACTGATGATTTGTATTTTTTCAATAATGTATACAATTTTACTAAAAAATATAATTAGTATAACTATTAGGTTAGGCAAGCGAAATGATTGTTGTGTGGTTCTCTTCTCCCTACACCTCCTCTTTCTCCTGAGATTAAATTAAACACCAAAATGCTTGCTTTCTTAAAAATATTTTTACGATCGAAGGAATAAAGCCAAAAAATAATTTTTTTTCCCGGAGATAAAGGTGAAATTAGTATAAAACAAATTCACCCTTATTGAGCTTCTCTCTCTAATTTTTTAAATATTTCTTCTACACCAGTACCTGTTTTCCATCACAGTATTTTCAGGCAGTGTTGCAATTGTTATCATTCTCATCTTATCATATATTAATCAAAATGGATAAAGTTTCATTTATTTAAAATTCAAAAGAAATTCGGTTAATCTTTTAAAATGGGGTTAGGAAATTTTTCAAAATTTAAAAATTTGATATATTAATATTATTATTGACTTTATAAAGCTGTGTGTATGGTCCCTTTATATATTGAATCGTCTGCTTAATAAAGTTAGTATAGCGAACAACTATGTGTTAGTCTTTTCCCATTCCTTCCTAAATTATTTTCATCTTTTTATCTCATCATAATATAAATTAGCATATAAACAAAAAATATTTTAGCTTTTATTAGATTAAAAAAATCTATAATATTCTATATTAATTATTATTAAAAACCTCTTGTTTAAAAAAAAAAAAAAAACATTAACTATATTAGGTTAAATAAAAAAAGAAATGAACTGGCAACCTCTTCATTTAAGACAGCCAGCTAGTTGTTGAGTTCGAATCTCGGCCAAGACAAAAATATGTTTATTTTATGGAGAATAGTATAATAAATATATTTTGGCCTACATATTTTATAAAAATATTCTAATCTCTAATATCTCTATTTTTTGTTTGAATAATTCTCAAATAATGTTTTTAATATATTTTTCTCACCTGGTTTTTTTCTTTTGTTGCAGGTGAGTCTATCAATTCCTCAGTGTTGATTTTGCATCTCTTCTTCTTTATGTAAGTTTATTTTCTAAAATTAAATTACAAAACATAATACTTTAGTCAATGATGATAGATGAAAATTATTAAATAGATCTTAGTGAAAATTAATTGCTATATAATTTCAGCGCTAAATTGATATTTCAAGAAGGCCTAAATGAAGACGGATATTATTGATCGTATTTGCATTTGCTATTAAAAATTTAATATCATAAATAATGTAGAAATCGTAAACGTCAATTGAAACGGCCAACTTTGAACAATTTACGTAATTATGATGATGTGGTTAATAGCTTGGCACAGATGCGAGGTCATTAGCTTACCGCGAGCAAGAAATTTACGATTAACGCCCTGGCTCTTTTAGTGAGGTATCGCAAGTGATTCGCATTAGACACATCCTCGAATTCCTCATCATTTGCCCTCGGGAATCCGCTAACATGAACATCCTCGACACTCCCCATCAGCACATGCTTCGCAAACAACTTTAACTTAATCGGATACAAAATGGCAAATGCGCCGCTTTTGCTTCGTTTGATGAACGGCCATTAGCTTGGCTTTACATAACAGTAATACGCTTCCTCCTTAGTGCTTACCCTACGGTCCAAGGTAGATTAATTCCTATTAGTACCAAATTACAATATATATATATATATATATATATATTCCAAGTTTACAAGAATCCCTTAATAAGGTGTCATTTAATAGGAGACCTGAGCAAATGGGGTGCCACATTCTAGATTGCAGCCTATACAAAAAATTCCTAAAAGAACTTCTTTTTTAAAAGAAGAAATTATACATGCACCCTTTCGGAAAATTCTTTTTAAATTACATTTTTTATTATTAAATTATTTTAATCCAAAAAAATTAAATTTTCTTTTTATATTAAAGAGCTTATATAATATAACAATTCTACCAAAAAAAATTAAAAAAAAAAATTTTTTTTTTAATATATTGTAATTTGATTTGGATTGATTTATTCTGAAAAATAGGGTACGACTGGTTCTCGAATCCGGGACATGTTTTGATAATAGATTATGTCCGGAAACTGAAGAATTTCGGATTCGAATTCTGACTAAAACTATTTATTCTCAAGACAATAAATAAATAATACTACCATGGTTCGTCTTTGTTTCCTGGAAGGTAAGCAAACCAAATGACCAACTCACTAATGAATTATTTGATTGATTGCTTCAAAGCTCCTTTTGAGCGAACCAAACATGCACTATTGTTAATTTTCCCTTGAAATTAACAACTGAGCATACATGGTCTATTTTAGAGGAGCGAAAAATCCCTTTGTGAATTGGGTATTTGGGTTGCCTATCAGAAGCAAAAACGATCGAATTTATCTAAAGATATTTTACTTGACAGCCGCACAACACACATTTTTCTCTTATCTAAGTAACAAAAATTGTGTGGTGCTTTCCCACCTGTTTGCGTAGGGTGCCCTAGCTAGCCGGTTAATAATTGTTTAAGTCTCTTCGTCATTTGAGGCCATTTAGACTTTTAAACGATATATATATATATAGTCCAGATTATCCATGCACGGTATACCTATGGTATGGTATCCAATTTATTTAAATAAATTTTCATCGGACTGCCTGGAATCCGAACCCACAGAAAGGTTATCAATATTGACACTGTCAGTATCTGACCTCTCGGCCACGGGGGAGGGGATTCCATTTATAATCAAGCATAGGAATTTAAAAATTATATTTTGTTACCTCCATCTAATAAATAATTGATTTATGAATTTTAATCTAAATCGTTAGAGCAAATTTTTAGAAAATTAAAAAAAAAAAAACTAAAAAACTTGGCCAATTTTACTCCAGTTTCGAGGCACAAGCCACTTGGGTTGCTAGCTTAAATATAATATTTTAGTCTCATACGTTTTTTTGTTTTTGAGAAATCTTGTTCACACACAGAGACAGACAGACAGACTATTTTGCGAAACCCATTTTTTTTTACACTTAGGGGACTTCAAAACGTGTATTTTCGTTGAAATGTCAACATCGATTTTTTTTGGCGATTGCAATACTTTTCCTATACTTTATATTACATATAGAGGTAAATGAAAATAAAAATATTCCTCAGTTGAATTATGGAAATATTCAGAGAAAATTCTTTAAAAAAATTCAATTTTCACTCGTTTAATTAATTTCTGATATTAAATAGAATCCTCTTTGATATATAGTTTTCTCAATTATTGGGATCTTTATATCTTTTATAATTCGTTAAACTCGTTATTTACTTTGGTTGAGGGCATGGGTATTGGGATTCCGGCACTTGGCCAGGAATTGATTTCCATGGCTAAGGGGAGGAGGTCTCGCCAGTTCGTAAATTCTATAGTCATATAAAAATAAATGAAATCAACTATTTTTATTGATGAAATATAAAAGAAATATTATTTAATATGTGGATTTTTTAATTTATAGAGACTTATTAAAATTACCCCTTTGTTTTAATCTTCTATTTTCTCCATCTTAAGATTAAAATACATAAATTATATTTTATATAGAAAAAACTTTTTATTTTTTATTTTATTAAAGAAATAAAAATTTATAAAGTTGACTTTCCCAATAAATTTACAAAAATATGATCTTTAATTAAATTAATATTTTGAAATATATTATTTATTTAAGTCAAGTTGGAGAGAAAAAACCAGCAGATGATCAGTTTATAATTTTTTAGTTTTTTGCAGATATCTCGATATACCGCTGCTCATTCTCAGTACCTAAAAAGCATGTCTTTTATTTAAAACTTATGAAAGAAAAATCATTTATCGGAACGGCCTTTTTTGCCAGTTTTTATTGAAGTATGCAACTTTTCATCAGATAATTTTAAATTTTCTAAAAAAAACTTCAATAAAAATTTGCAAAACCATTTATAAGGCTGTTCCAATAGATGACTTCTCTTTGATATTTCTTATATAAAAGAAGAGTTCATGCAAAATTTGATTTTTGTGTACTGAAGAGCTGCGTTATGCTTCTCAAAATATCTGCAATCACTTAAGTAACTATGGACTGAACATCTAGTTTTTCTCTCTCCAACTTCACCTAGACATTCTCCCAACTTTTCAATCTACAACTATTTTTTAAAGTTTTTTTCGGAATCTAAGGCCATATAAATTCCGCCAATATTTAAATTATTAGAAAGACAAGATAATATAAATAAATTTTATCGCTTAGGACGGAAAGCGAACCACTTGTCCTTGGAACAAAACGAGACAAGGGCAAAATATATTATTTATTATGTAAAATGTACATGTTTGTCTCCTAGAGACAATTCGAATATTATTTATTTTTATATCATTTAAAATTAAATAAAAAAAATTCTCTCTATACATTTATTTACATACCTCTCTATAATTATTTTATCTCCGAAATGAGACCTAGGTTCATTATTAGATCCAGAGCCGAAAAGGATTAATAAGAAAACAACTTGTCGTCCTGATTATTCAAAACTGCAATAAAAAGTGTTCAATCTGTCTTAAAAAGGTCTCTATAAATTTGACTTATCCCTTATGTTTATTTAACCAAAATATAAAAACTTGCAAAATTATTTATTTTATATTAATTATATATTTACTTTTGATTTATCAAAGGTACCCGAACCTTTTATTTATTTAAATTATTTACATATCTTTATTTATTTTTTATTATATTATTTTTTTTATTAATTATTTAAATCATTTTTTTTTTATTTTTAAAATGAATGGCATTTATAATTTATCTGACAAAATATTTATAAAAAAGAATTTTTTAAATTCATATAATTCAAAAGTACTATATGAAATTTTAGAGGAATTAATATTTATTAAAATAAAAAAGAGTATGATAATACATTCAATTTCTTTTGTCAAGTGACAAAACTAATGAATGTTATATAAACCATCATATATTCATAGGATAGGAATGAATATGAGCGGTTTAGAATATATCCACAATAATTGTAAACCCTTTTTTTAATCTGATAAACGTGGGAAAGCTATCAAGACCTTCAAATTGGAATAATAGAATTACAAGCTGAACAGAGAGATGAAAAAATTGTCGTTCACACAGTCATTAGCTCTTGAATTTGTCTTTTGTTTAATATTTTATTCATATAAATGTTACTAAAGAAAAAGAATTTTCGACTAGTTATATATATATATATATATATATATCTACTTTTATATAATTTGTATTTATAAAAAAAATTTACCTCTATTTTGAATTTCTTCTTTTCCATTTAACATTTATAAAACAATACAATACAAACAACGTTATAACTCAAATTATTTATTTTCTGGCATAATTAAAAAAAGAGGATTATTGAATATTTTCATTTTAAAATTGAAAAAATAATTTTTCTTAGATAATATATCTAATTTATAATTATTTTGTTAAAAGTGAATTTGCAAATTGTCTTTTAATAGTTTCAATTTGTATATAATATTTTATCAGAATTTAAGAGACATCCAGTTCTGACCTGATACAACCTGCCCGAAAGGTCAGCAAAGTGGAAATAAATTAATGAAACAAAAACTTCCCTGCTTTTCTGAACTTTCTCCAAATATTATATTTAATCACAGCTATAAAAACATA
>JAAAKE020005731.1:0-11115 GCA_010014785.2 Anisolabis maritima
TAATAAATATGTACCATCGATAACTTTTTAGAGTAATACTACAATCCTAGTACTATAGAACTTCTGTGGCTTCTGGGCGAAAAATAGCGACAAATGATTTTCAGAGGGCTCTTTTGAAGTGAATTTTACACCATTAAGGAAGTTGTGCAAAACGAAAAAAATTTTATAACTTATTCTTATAACCCGATGCATAATATATATAACAAGAAATATAGGACTTTAAAGCTATCAATTTTATCATTCAGAACAAGAAGCGAAACACTTTGATTAAGAAGCTCTCTGCTCTAAGAAGCATGAGAAAAAATATAATTAACAGCTATAAACATACAAAGATCAGTGGTTCGGTTCCCATTTAGAGGGATAAAAATGTTTTTAAATCATATTGGATACCAATTGATTTAAAGAAGTTTAAGATGCCGAAAAAATCTTAAAAAAAAAAGAAACACTATAAGGATATCAGTAATCCATTTCTTTTAAAATTTTGAATGTTTAATCCCCACTTTTCTAGTATAAATAAAATTCTCTTTTAAAAAGTGATCAACACAATCTGTGATGGCATATCTTGAGATTAGTTCCCTTTCATTGGAGCGAAATTAATACCCTCACCAAAACTCCGCTCTCTTTTTATCCAAGCTCAGACAAGTTGTTAGCGGCAACCCAAACACAAAGAAAGCTGGCGTTAGATTGGTGTTCTTCCTTTCTTTAAAGTTTTTCTAATTTTGTGGCGATGTTCCATGTCACTCAAGGTAAATAGATATAAAACTATTCGTCTTTGTAATTAAAAAAAATCAGTTTATTTTTATTCAATATCATTAAATCTGATCCGTTTTCTTTCTCTCCTTAATCTGGACATCTCCTTAAGACACCCTTCTCGCTTTCCGTTCGACGTTTGATAAATTAAAATAAACCCTTAAGACGAGTATATATCACCTGTTCTTTCACCCACTTAGCAAATGTCTTTTTTGCCTCCCAATCGATCACTCTGTCTGTTTGCTCTGTCTCTCTGTCTGTCTGTCGTTGAAATCCAATAAGCATCAGCACCAGCAGTCGTCGTCTTATTTTTTTTCTCTTATCCGTTATGTGTTGTTTTATCTCCCTTTTCTCCCCCCCCCCCTTCTCTTTCTTCTATTTGACTTGACAAGTGTTCGTTCCTTTCTTCAGGTCCTCACTTCTCTCAAAGTATTTGCCTTTAAAACGACAACATGTGTATGTGTATGTACATAGTACATAGATAAATTAAATATAAATTGTTTGCAAAAGAAAATCCATTAATTAACATATTCATTGTTGTGATTTCAATTGAAATTTGAATAAAGACAATTCGTTAGAAAAGTATAGTAAATATTTGTTTAATTAAAAGCCTGTTTTGTTTAAGTTAAAATGTTAAGTAAACTCTAATTCAAGAATTGATAAAATAATAATATTAAGAAAAGAAAGATAAAAACTAAATAAAACAGAAAGAATTTAATTAAAAATTGGCTTGTATGAACAATACATCTTTTACACTCGATCTTTTGCAAATTAGGATTTCAAAAAATCTGAAGAAACTATATTCTTTTTAATATAACTTCAGAATTGAGTATGTGGGGACGCGAGGGTTGATAGCCTCTCGACTAATCAGAGCGGGCTCTGGACAAATCCATTGCTCAGATAAACACCAGGTTGTCACATTTTCACAAAACACTACGGCCGCTCACTTTCATTTCAGCGAGAGCTCTATAATGAAGTTAGATTAAATGGAGTAGAAACGGTCCCCTGAGTGTGTCTATAAATGTGTCTGTACCCAATTTAGCAACCGAACTACTAACGGATACGCTAAAATTATAAGTAGAATTTAAAATAAAAGAATTAAATATAAGCAAAGAGACGTTCACTAAAACCTGTCTATATGAGTGTCACCTCTGGTGGTACTTGCCAACAGCCTGGAAACAAAGTGGACAGACATTCAGATAAACAAAGGCATCTCATTTAGGCTTTATAAAAGTTAAATATAAAATAAAGGCTTTTCAAGTGTCTGTCCTAACATTTAAAAATGTTTTGCATATAAAAAGAAAATTTTTTTTTTATTTTTAAAGTTTAAGACGTTACTTTTCTTTTTGTTACAAAAGAAAAAAATTGCCTTTATTATCTAAAAACACGAACTGAAGACATTATTCAGCTCCGCTCCTTTGTATACCATTAATACCATCTAGCTGTTGTGGCCATCTATCGGAATCCCGAGTAATTAATTTTTATATTTCTCTTGAGTGGTAATGTAATTCATTCACTCATTCTGATTTAAATAGCAAAAAATAGATGGGTGGAGGATATTGAAGATTAATAGCTTTGTATATAGAAGTACTAAGAAAGTAATAAAATACATTCAATTCTTTCATTGACGTAACTAAAGGAGAATGTTTAAAAAACTTATTATTTTGAGTTTAAAACCTAAAACACCACTTGATCAATATACTATACTTCTCAAATTAAGTGAGTCAGAGGTTGTTTTAGAGTTTTAGAGCTGCATAAAATCCAAAAAAATAAAATTTATAAAATTTGAGGGATTTAGATTAAATACATCTCAAATTTATATATTATGTCAAAATAGGCTTTGTCCAATTTATTTTGAGATGTATAGTATAGTATGTACAGTATAAATCCAGTAAGGGGGCCTGATCTTGTGATTACATGGAGAGCGACCACGACTTACCCGAGCTAGGTCTGTCATTTCTTCTGCCAGCTTTCTCTCTCAACCCAATCAAGTTGTGAGACGGGCCGGTTTGCTTCTTGCTTCTTTATAAAATACCGATCCCACATTGGGATAAGACAGCAGTGAAAGAAGAAGTGAAATAAAAGTTGTTCTATTAATTACTTTTACAAATAATAAATTATCATAAATATAGGATAACCCTTTACAGCCATTTACACGAATGTTGAAAAATTCTTCTGGTTATTATACTTAATGACAAACGAATTCATTATTTCTCTTTTAAATTCTAATTATTTGCTAGAAAATATATATTTTTTGAATAAATATAAATTTTATTAAAAAAAATTTTTTTTTCTTTTGAGCTCTGAATATTCAAAAAAATTTTCATTTTAAAATATTAATTACGTCTAAATGTTTATAAAAGTTTTTTCCTAATTAATATTAAAAAAAATTTTTTTTTTAATATTCAGAGCTCAAAAGAATCGATTCAAAAGTCTTTTTAATAAAATTTATATTTATTAAAAAAATAAATATTTTCTATTAAATAATTAGAATTTAAAAGAGAAACGAATTTGTTTGTCATTAAGTATAATAACCAGAAAAATTTTTCGTGTGAATGGATCTAAGTGGATGTAGACTTTATATATGTACTAAAATTAAATATGAATGATTTAAACAGAGAGAGAGGCACCAAAATAATATCTCTGAGAGCAGATAATTCCCAAAACTAATCTATCTAATGAGTCTATAAATAAAACGTCCAAAATCGGACAGACAAGCACTCCAGAGTAGGAATTGAATTTGGAAGACCCTTCAACGTTTATTTCGGGACGACGAGAAAATGTTATCTCTAAACACCAGACACAGTCAGATTATTATTATTATATTATTATTTTCAATTTTCATTATTCCACAATACACCTTCTATAATAAAGAAATTGGGACCCTGTAAATCCCCAACGGAGAATCGAACAAATATTTCAGGAAGCAAAGTCGATGTCGCTGTCTGAATTCGAGATAAATGGAATTTGGACGATGGGTCGATAGGGAGGGGATCGGCCAACATTCTCCCAAACTCTCATTTCCTTCATTTACCTCCCCGTCCTCTATCATCCCAGATCAAATGCTTATTTCTTGAATAATATATCAAAAGCTCTTTTCTGGATTGGAGGAGATACTAAAAATTTCGCTTGGAATAACACATAACCACACAACGACAGGATTTAGCTTTGGGATTTAGAATACAAAGTGTGAAAAAGATACACACACATACTATAGGGTGTTTCATTCATATTTTTTATATGTAATCGAGGATTCTGGTTCAATAAAAGGAATAAATTTACTAATATAGGCTTCTATCACCTCGTAAAAAATATTTAAGCTTCTTTCTTAAAATATATATATTGTAAAATTATTGGAATACAGTCAATTCTATTTTTTACAAAATAGAATGATTCCCAAAAAAAAAAAACGTGTAAAAAATATGTTGCATGAATGGAAAAATTGAAGATTAGTTCCAGGCTTAGCTAAAAAAACATCAAAATTAAAATCTTATTATTACTATTTTTTAAATATTTATAATTGTTTAGTAAAATGTATATATTTCACTATTAAAAGTGAAATCAAATCATCCTTAGATCATAAAGCAAGAACTCTTCCTCTGCTCTAAGATAGGGGAAAAAAAAAATTATTATTATTATATCTTTCAAAAGAAAGATCGAGTTGCTCAAAAATAGAAATTTAGTCTCAAAGGAAAGGCCGCGCTTAGAGCATTTGTTATTTTAAGAGTTTTTCATTCATTCAATTTTTATGGCCAACTAAATAATTTGGTTAAAATTATCCGCTTTTTATATGAGATTTTAAATTTAATTTTTTCAATCAAATGTTCCAAAACCTAATATTTATTTATAGAGAAAAAAATTTATACTATTTTACCTAATGTAACTTTCGAACAAGAACCGACATCTATGAAATTTTAGATGGAAATTAATTGTCAAACGTAACCCTTCCTCATTTTTAACTTCCCTACTCCATGTGCAAATAGTCCTAAGGATATGATACTACTCCATGAAAATATAATCCCAAATTTTAAATAAAATATAAATTAAAACTTTTCCTTTTTAAATATTATTTTTATTTATTTATAATAAATAACAAAGGCTAATTTTCTTTTCTTATTCCCCCAATCTCATAATATTATATTAATATTTTGCCAACACTTTATATTAGTCTATTAATAAACATTTTCAGAAATTAATAATAATATAAAAGCAGGCGGCAGCTTCCTTTTGGGGAACTTTTAATTAAAATGTATTAGCAACGGGTGCGAGATATGATCAGGAGCAGAGCTTCCTGATCCAGGGTGGGGGAGCGCTAAGCTAAGCTGAAGATGATGTCGACGACGGTGATGGATTGCCAGCCAAAAAAATAAACCTTATCAAAGTTACTTCTTTCTTTGTTTCTTAATTCCTCAATTTGTTTGTTTGAATTGAGAAAAAGAGCGAAAAAGATGTTAACTCCACCTGGGGTTATTTGATCATTTTTTTTTTAAATAAATAGCTCAACCAAAATTATAATCAGAGTGATATTTAAAATAAATATAATTTTTAACAAATTATATTTGTTTTGGAAAAATGAGGAAAGCAGTCTATTTTATTTCATTTGACATAAATATTTATATATAAAAAAACTATTAAAGTTTCGGTCCGGGTCTGAGTCATTATAATAATAAATTATAACTCAACTATTTTATCAAAAGTTATATGGAATTTCTGATTCAGAGAGAATAAAATTCACTTATAACATATTTTCTTAAATAACTTTAAAAAAAATAGTTGAATTTATAATCATAACCTACATTTTCTGCTAAAAGAAAATATTTTCTTTTTTTTAATATGTTATAGTGATGGTCAGCTTTGATATATGAAAATTCCTCTTCATTTTATATTATAATTAAAAGAGATTAAAAAAAAAAAAAAAATGGTGCGGGGAATATTGAATTTCCCTTTCTGGAAAATTATTTATCGGAATTCGATATTAGAAAAAGATGACCAAAAAATTCAATAATCAATAAATTTTGAGTTTTTTTATTTTGGAAAAAAAAATCGATTTATTTTCAACATAAAATATTAATGAAAAATTAAAGAATTTTAGAGTTGCCAGAAACTATTTAAATTAAATACTCAGAGTGATATAAATATATAATAACATCGACTATAGGAGTAGTTAAGGGGTTTTCGAGGCCAACAAATTAGGAAAAATAATAATAAAGGAGAATTAATTAGAAATTAAGCCTAATTAGCGTCTTTTATTACAATAATACCATCCCAATGGAAGAGCTGTAATAAAAGACGTTTTTCTAGGCTTTTCAGGCAAGTAAGACCATATAGGCTTTCTTGATATTTATTTAATTAATTGGCAGCATTTTTTTTTCTTCAAGTTTTCATCTGAGTTCATTTAGTTCCCGTCCTTAATTGGTAGCATAATAATTTAAATAAATTTTATTGCGCAGAACGGGAAACAAACCACTGACACTTAGATAAAAAAAATGATTTTTGATTGTATTTTAATTCCTATTATTAAAAAAATTTTCTCCAACAACAATTTTTATATAATATAAAAAAAAACTATTTTTTTTTTTTAATTTCTTTAAAAAGAGTCGTAATATTTAAATGGATTTACCGATACCTCGAATATTACGATATGCTTAGTTAAAATTTTTCAATTTAATTATAAATTTTACTAAAAAAAAAAAAATAATTAAATAAAAAATAAATAATCAATTTTATTGTTTTTGTTTGCTTTAAGTGTTTAGTTGAGTGTTTACTTCTTTTTTTTTTTTATCGTTTTAAAATAAAAACAAAATCTATAATTTCTATAGTGAAATAATAAAAGTTTTGTTTTATTAAATGCTTTATTTCATTTTTAATTTAATTTTTGTTCATAAAAAAGTTTATTATTGAAGAGAAAAATACTTTCTCCCTATATATTTCATATATATATAAGAGAAAGTATAAAAATGATGATATAAAAAAAACGCGCTTCGAGCTCGTGGTCAAGAGGTCCCATAAGAATTTATTTAAACCAGTTAGTTTGAAAAATATCGTAAATTAATTATGGGGGTATATGGAAGCCATATGACCAAAAATGTCAAAAATTTTATCGTTTTGAGTTCTGGTATTTAATTATATTAATAAATAAGCCAGCAAGTCTTTCACTTCATTTAATAATAATTGCGATAACTGTTTTCCAGGCATGTTTATTTAGAACAATTGGTTTATATAAATTTTTACTGGTCCCACATATAAATGTTAATATTGTCATCACCTCTAATATCTCGTCCCAGGGGTGGGGCTTTTCAAATTAAATTAAAAAAATGCCAAATGGCTTATTTAACAAAAATTATTATATGAACTACTCGGATTGTAAGTTCCAAGATAACAGCTAAGAAAGAGCAATCTATTTTTTAAAGTGATCTCCATTTTTCGAAAAGTTACGGAATTTATTTTGCCCTCTCCAGGCAATCAATAGTTAAAATTTTTGTAAAAAAAAAAATAAATTTTAAGCATATTAAGGTGAGAGCATTCAAGTTTAATAAAATAAAAATAAATAATCGATAGGGAATCGCTATTGATATGAATATGAATGAAAGGTAAAAAAAAAACTATCGAAATATCATCATAGAAAGGGAATAAGATAATTATTATTATTATAAGTTCCCTTAAAAGGATTAATGACGTTTTTAAAAAATCTGCGCTCTTAAAAAACAATTTAGATGATTTTTAATTAATCTTAATATTAAGATGAAAATCTTAGAGATTATAAATGGCAAGCAGATTAATGGGATATCCATCATTTTGATTAATTAATTTATTTAATTAGCGAGAATTTTATATAAGACTCACGGGAAGCTGACTTTTTAGATAAAAAATGACTGCAGCAGTGGATTGACGAGGATTTTACCTGTAACAAAAAAAGGAAAAGAAATGATTAATAGAAGAATATTTAAGAGAAAAACCCATTCGCAATGAATAAGAAAATTATAGTAAATGTTCCCGTTCCCTTTTTTTTTTTTATTTTAGTATTTTTTCGATTAAATGACATAATTTTCATAAAAATAAATCAAATTAATTAAAAAAAAAAAAATTAAATAAAGTAGTAAAAGACAAGTCTCCACTTTTTTACGCAAAATCCATCTGAATTTATCAAATACAAAATGCGATTAACTGGTGAAGAGAAAAACACAATGTTCTCGTAATTACGATATTTCTGAGATAGAATGATGAAAAATAAAAAAATACTTTCCCAAAAAAAAAATACCTAAAATTTTATAATTTAAATCTATAAAATTGGAGGAAAAAAGAACATACTCCTTTTGCAACGGTAATAAAAGTTTTCTGATATTTCTATTGCTCTTAATTAATTATTTATTTAAAATCGCTTTTCCGGCTAACAAGATGGTAAATAGAGGAAAGTCGATAAGTGAATTCTAGTTTGTAACATTGTATATTAATATCATTTTATTCTGAAGCTTAAATAAATTATTCTTTAAAAAGACTGTTGGTTATTTGATGGCTTCATCAGTTTTTTCATATTTAAATTTTTATTTGTCCAAGTTTTTTGCGATTTTCTTTACTTTTTTATCAGGTTGATGGAGGGTCTTAACCAACTTGAAAATTACTTATTTATTTAAAAATTTCTCGGATTAGAGAATATGTGAAAAGAGATTGATAATATGGTTGAAAAAAGAGAGAAGAGAAAAGCTTTTTAATATTAAATTAAAGCTTATTTTTAGACGTTTCCATCAGACGGTTCCGTGACATTTTTATTTATTAAGGATTAAAATACTCCATCAGCTGGTGGACCATTTTTTAAGTGAAATTAAAAAATAATAAGAAAATGTATTTTTTTAATAAAAAACATTAATAATAAGATAAACAACATATAATTGTATAAAATAAAATTAATTAATACATACTCAAAAAAGAAAAAATTTCATCGTGATAAATCAAGACGTAAATAAAAATATGATTGTTCTAGGAAAAGACAAATTGGGGTCAAACTTGGAACTTAGAGATCAAAAAAAAATTTAGAATACAAAAATGATGCCAAAAAACCATAAAATATTGTTCTTTTTTTAATATGAGTTCCAGGTCGTTCACTTGAAAATAATTGTTCATATTTTAATGGAAGGAGAGAATTATATTTGTTTCTAATGTTTCATTGAGGGTTGCCCACCTCCCAGTCAGCATAAACTAACAAACTTATGCACCCCATCGAATCTGTAACGCCTACCCAGCAATATTTTTTGTCTTTTCGGCATCTGAAACCTTATAGACATATAACTATATTTTTAGTATACTAATTATACTATTAAATCACACCCTGTTGGTTAGTTGTCATTAACTACTTGTGTGATTTTCAAAGTTATTTCGAAAAAAAAAAAAAAAATTGTGACTCTATAGCATTTTCACCCCTTCAATTGTAAATTTATTTAATGTTCACTTCATTTGAATATCATATAAATAAATACACCTTTTTTTTTTGAGAAAAATTATCTCCTCTTGGAATATATTAAAGTCGTCACTTGCAATGTCTGTCTGTCTCTGTGTGTCCGTAGGTCTCTCTGTCTATCTCTGTCTGCATTCATTAAATTAAATAAATTTTACTTAAATATGACAGAGAGATATAGAAAGGAAGGATATGTTTGTTTATTTCTCTTTTCGAAACAAGAACAACAACAACAACAAATTTTATTTTAAAACCCTTGAATTAACATATATTTACACGAATTTAATGATTCATCTTTTTGAATTGTAAATCAGCAGCCGAGATCAATTGTTGGAATGGAACGTCAAGGAGAAGGAAAGAGAGAGAGAGAGAGGCAGCATGATTATAGTGTGGGAAAATAAAATCATGCCGGTAATTAGATAAGCAAAAGTTTGATAAGGAATTTCTATCTAAAATATTGTATATCAATAATTAATAAACTGAAAAATAGGAGAGGTAGAGCTCTTGGTTCATGCTTCAAGCTCAGTGGATCTCATCTCGTTCCAAAGAGGCAATTGATTAGGTAAGGTTTGGGTGGACTCACTTAAGCCAATAATGGCCCATTGTGCTATCACTTGTGCTTCTGGGGGTGAGATTATCTCCCAATTTCCTTCCCCAGGAGCAGAGTTGTAAATAATTTTTTGCGGCAAGCCGGACTCGAACCCGAGCTATTTTTAAACTCTAGACTCGTAATCCGCAGCTTATGCGTCTTAGCCAATACCTTCTCTAAAAAAGGCAATAAAGAAATAGAAAAACAAGGATTGAACAATTAAAAAAAAAGATGAGTTTTTAAAAGCCTCAGGAGGTTAGGGGCGTTGACATTGTAAACATTTAAAACCCACTACATCCCGATAAAATTTTCTAATCTAATTGGTATAAATATAATGGTAAAATAAATTTTATTTACTGAGATTGTAATTTTTTTTTTCATTTAATATGCTGATGAATGCGAGTTCTCCATTATAAATAAATATAAATAATAATTGTATTAAAATGGTCAAAAAAAAAAAATCAAATTCCAAAATTTGACACAATTGCAAGCAATACTTCTTAAAGAGCAAGCTAGTTAAACAATTAAACGTTGAGTGACCTGAGACGTATATTGTGAATTTTTTTTCAAATGATTACTAATTTTTTGATTTATTATCCTCAGAAAGGAAATTCAAGTCACGACCAAGTAAGAGCACAATCGAGGAGCGTTTGGGGCGGGCTTAAAAGGGATAGAAAAAATATCCTTAGTTTGGAGAACTCGTAGACCCCATCAACATCACTTGATGTATTGTATAAGATATTATATTGGTTTCTAAAAAAGATTTCTTTCTATTTTTGGCAGGAATATATAATACACACTCGTCTCCTCTAGGTGATATTTTATGCATGGTTTCAATTCTCTCCCTCTCATTTCAACAAATAACTTGAGACAGTCAAATCTTTTTTGAATATCGTCAATACCATCTTTTTTTTTTTTTTTTTTTTTTATATATTTAATGGATTTTTTATTGAATTTCTGATGAAAAATATTATTTCTTTCTTTCTACGTATAAAACTTTCTTCTTATAAGTTTTTTTTATTTGAAAATACAAAACGATAAATCTTTTTATAATAAAAAAGAAATGGCTGATCAAAGGAGAATGGCGTTTAAATTAGACGATTTCATTAACGAGAGACTGCCTACTTCAAAATTAAATTATTTAGAAAAAATAAAACAAAATTTCGAATAATATGTAAATTTTTTTTGATAATGAAACGAAAGAATTTTTTTTATTCGCTAGTTAGTGTTTATGTTATTTTGTTTTGTTAATGTGTCGAGCAATGCTAATCTAGTATTTGTTTTTTTTTTTTTGTGGTCAGCAGCAATACAAGCCTTGTCTGTACTT
>JAAAKE020005753.1:0-11114 GCA_010014785.2 Anisolabis maritima
TATGGCGATCTGGGGTGTCACAGAATTGATGGGGGGAATATTCATGGGATGTTTTTTAGTGCCTAGAGAAGGATCAAGAAGCGGTTCTAAAGTTGGTCTAATTTTCTCCAGTAAATTTCGAAAAATTCTTGAAAGATAAGCCACCTGATGAATATTTGTAACAATTCATTGTGGTAATTTAAGCTTATATTAGAACTTTTTTGAAAATAAAACTTGAAAGTGATATCAGTGAACTTTAATAAAAAAATTTATATTAAAATGTTCCTAAAAAGATAGAAATGTTTTTTTTTTTGCTGGTGAATTAAGACAGAAGCGTCGGGCGGAATTACAGATTCAGCGTCTCCCGAAAATAAAAAAAACTTTTTAGCTTGGGATAAAGTCCACCTCCGTCATCCTCCATACATGATGTTCGTCATGTACATCGGAAATAAGGATAACAGGTAAAACTGGCTTTTATTCTTCATTATTTTTTTTCCCCTTATCGATTTAAACAGTGAATTTCTGTTGTTTATTTTTTTATTTATGAATTGTTTAATAAACTTATATTCTCGAATTCTCTCCCCCCTCCCTAACAGTAAGGTGAAAGACAACAACATGTCATATATATTCATGTTTTGAGAGCTGCCACATCAAAGTCTATAGTTACAATTTCGTCTAGTTCTCAATTGCACTTGCAAATTTAGTTGCGTTTTTTAGCAAATCCATTTTCACATGTAAAAATCTCCCCCCCCCCCTTCCCTTTTACGTCACTCGCCCTTTGATCTCTCTATCGCAATTTATTTTTATAATTTATTCTAATAAGTTAAGACATTTCTTTATAATAATTTTTTTTATAAGAAAAGAAATCAAGAGAGGGAGAGAGAAATTATCAAAGTTAAAAAAACTCCTGAATGATATTATCCACCATAAAAGCGAAAATAATGTTTTTTGGAAATTGTTGAATGGATGAAATCATCTTAAAAAAAAAAAAGGTGATCAAAGGACAAAATGCAGACGATTAATTGAGAGAGAGAGAGAGAGAGAGAGAGAGATTGATTACAAATAATAAAAAAAAGACTCTCTTTTCTCCAATCAACAATATTTTAACTTCTTTTTTTCTTCCCTGTTCGTTCTATTACTCCCCCTTTGCCTTCTTCTTTTCTCCCCCCCCCCCCATCCCCCTCTCCTCATTCCCTTGGATGACTTTAATTTATTCTTTTTGAAGATTACGTCGCGCCACCGTTGATTTTATAAAGCAACGCTTCAAAACATTTTATAACCGCTTTTGATGAGATTTTTATCAAAAAAAAAAAAAAAAAAAAAGGAAATAAAACGTAGAAAAGGCAACATTAATAGAAGAACTTGAGCGCTAGAAATATAAAACAACGAGAGATGATGATTTTGTGAATTTAATGAATATGGTAAAGAGAGAGAGATTTCTACTTGAGAGGATATATACCATGTTAAAATAATTTTTTTTTTTTCATCAAATACAATATTTAATTTTTCTTTTTTTTTTTCTTTCTTAAGTTTAAGTATAATATATAGGATCAAATATTTTAGAGAGAATGTTCTCTTTGTTCTAAAATATTAAAAATCATGAGATATTAAGTGCATTTTTTAATGAGATGCTTTTGTTAGGTTATGTCAACTGACCACCAACAAAGTCAAATGACATTCTTACTATTTGGCTAGCATCATATATTGTTTGATTTGACTTGGGTGGTATTTAACGCCACCATCTTGAATTCAGTGTAGCGTCACGCTTCTTGAATATTGATTAAAATAAAATAAAATTTTTTGAAAAGGGAGATTTGTTTTTACTTTCTCTTACTTATATATGTAATTTATAGTGAATTTTGAGATCGCAAAAAAACAAAATCAATTTCGAAATTTCAACGTTTTGAGGTCCCGCAAAATGGTGTCTGTCTGTGTGAGGGTGAAGAAGATATCTCAAAACCGAAAAAACATACAAGGGTGAAATTTTATATTTAAACCTTTTTCGCTTGCAGTTCAATAAAATCGGCCAAAGTGGATTAATGCACTCTTTTTTTTTATTTTCTTAAAATTCAAATATCAATTTTCCTTAATTTAGGTAAGAGAAAGTTGTGTGATGTGCCTTACACACCAGATTTTTCAGTTGGAATTTTGAAATAAGATATGTCAGATTATCCGCATTTAAGACCTACAAATAAAAAAAATTTAAATTGAAAATAAATAAATTTCAAAATTAAAAAATAAAACAGATGAAAAATTTATGAAATAAAGAGGAGTTAAAAAATGAAATCAAATATTATTATTAGACCAGGTCTTCAAAGCGACCAAGAAATTAATTTTTCAAATAAGAAATTATATGTAGTTGGAGTTGGAGAAATTTTTCGATCACTAAAGTTCTTTCTATTCAACAAGACGTCGGTGCAACCGAAGATGAACAGGAAGTTAGGTAAAAGGGTACAGGTGACATAGACTAAGTTGCATGGAAGGGAGCCCACCTCCGTCACACACGTCATGTTGTCTATTCGGTTAAGAGGCTCCTGGTATGAATGGGTGGAGTTAGGCGGAAAACGCCCAAAGGCCATCTGTGTATGTGTAATACTCTATCAATAAATATTTCGGGCCGATTAAACGTTTTTTTTTTACTCTTTTGAAAGGAAATTAGGCCACTGATGTGACAGCTTAGCGTAGCCGGTTATCTATGCGCAAGGGGCTCATCTCATAAATTTTCCATTTTCTAAACAGAGTGAATGAACATGGGTAGTAACTTTTGGGGAGAAAACGTAATTAGCTTCCTCACCAATTCTTTTTCTTTTAAATATTTCAACTTTAACCATTTGGACATTTAATAATAGATTTCCTTTTAAGGAATATCGAAGAAATGAAGAGTCAGAGATCGTTGAATTTCTAAATCCCCAAATGAAACCTAATTATTAAAATACATTTTTTTAAGAAGAAAAATAATTGTTTTTCAAAAAAAAAATCTGGTGTGGCCGCAAATCATACAACTTTCTTTGATTTAAGGTAATGAAAGTTGTGTGAAGTGCAGCTATTTTGCGTCGGGCCCTTTTGGTAGCCGGTTCACAATTTTTTTAGATTTTATTTTTAAAGAATTATTATTTGAGTGTTTTAATCAATTATTAGTATTTTTTTAAAAGTCTTTCGACATATGAGGCCATTTAGACTCTATCCTTATTTATTGGTAGCTAATATAAAATAAATGAATTTTTGTCGCTCAGGACGAGAAACGAACCCATGAACCTGAGGAGAGACCTCTATCTCTACACAAAAGAACAGGGCAACTATTAGGATTATAAAAATAAATTTAATTAATTAGATTCGGTTGGTTAGAAACAGAGGAATAAAAAATATTTATCTTTTATTACCATAACAATCTTTTCTTTAGAATTCATAAAATCCTGATTATTACATCTTAAATATTATTATGATATTATTACTAATTTATTATAAAGCCAATTTAGATAAATCACAAAAAAACGTACAAGAGTAAAGCGGACACTTTGGGGAGGAGTGGGATAAGGGTTAATACATTTCAAAGATCATCGAATTGCGAATTTTGAGAAAATCGACAAAAAGTAAAGTATTAGTTCTCTTTGGCCTTGAAGTGCATGCGATGAGGGTTCCTAGCTTAAATATAAGATTTCTGCCTAGTACTTTTTTCGTTTTTGAAAAATCTTGTTCATACACACACACATAGCCCATTTTGCGAAACCCATTTTTTAGACTCAGAGGTCCTCAACATCTATTTGTTTTTGCAAACGCAATACTATCTCACTATATAAATAAGAGAAAATAAAGTTACATGAAAATAAATAATTAAATACACCTTGCAACTCACCGTTTTTCGCCATTCGAAAATGCGAGTTCTCTAAATATTTTCATGGAGCAATTAGATAGTATGCTTTATTATAGCGAAAGACGAGAAGGAAGCGCCCTTCCTTTCTCACATCTACATTCAGCCATTAATTCTATATGCGCTATTCTTTTCTGTGAATAACGATCTTTTATAAACATCCTTATTTACTGTTAATGCGTTATCTATCCATATTTATTATTAGAAAAACATTTTGTGCGATCTAATGAAATAAATTATTGTTTTGGAGCATTCAATTTAATCCTTTATTTGAAATAAATGAGAATTTAGTTAGACGTTAACGAACACGGGTGCTTCATATTTAGTCAAAAAAAAAAAAGTCAAATTTATTATTTATTTTGAAATTCATCTGTAGGAAATCAATCATTTTGTTCTGCATCAGACACAGA
Organism: Anisolabis maritima; assembly: GCA_010014785.2. Lineage (NCBI taxonomy): Eukaryota > Metazoa > Arthropoda > Insecta > Dermaptera > Anisolabididae > Anisolabis > Anisolabis maritima. The sequence goes on from JAAAKE020005753.1 coordinate 4,258, forward strand.
TGACGTAATTAAAGGGCAAAAAACAAAGGCAAGAGAGAGAGAGCCAGGTGATTGAATATTAGCATGGAGTAATAATGCAGAGAGAGGCGGGACAGAGCAGTAAATATTTATCCGTGATGCAAAGGGTTGGTGTCTGCCCTAAGGGCGCAATAACGGGAACGGGAGGGACTCAATGCTTTTGCCTCTCTCTCTCTCTCCCTGCCGCCGGCCTGTTGACAGCCCAGGCGCACATTTGCCTCTCTCTCTCTCTCTCGGGCAAACACACACACACACACACACTGTCTCTCTCTATTTCTCTCTATAGAGACGAGATAGGTGATCGAAATATAGGCGAGGCAAACTTTTTTTTTTTTTTTTTTTTATTTATTTTTTCCCTTTTTTTTTTATGTCCGGGATTATTGGAATTGTAGTATTAAAACGTATAAAGATTTTATTTAAAAAGGATTAAACAATGTGTTTTTAATAACGCAGCCTTAGATGACAACTAAAATGTCTTCTTCCAATTTTCCCCCTCCTCAAACAGTTCTCATCATTAGTACTCTTAAAAAATAGGCAACGAGGTTGCAATACGTTTCCTTCCCTTGGGAACATGAGATGGCCGCTCTACATGCAGGCCCTATCTTTTTGATTTTTAGGTTATATTTTCATTAAGGGAATTTTAAAAAAAAAGTCAAAGAAATTAAATACAATTCAGGAGTGACGTATGTTGACGTACCACTTTTTTTTTTTAAGAATAAATTTGCTTCCATTTAACGGATTGTTATTAAAATTAGTCGAGCGCTGAAGACAAACGTTTTAATTATTATCATGGAGTTTCTAAAGATTTAGCCAAATGGATGCTGAGAAAATCATGGTACGCGATAAATATTGGATGGCCTTTTGTTATCGTCTCTTGCAGAACGATTGGCCTCAAATTTCAATGATTTCTTAGACCCTCCTAGGGCTAAAAAGCTGTTAAGTTTCATTCTTTTCCGTTGAGTGATTCCAGAGATATAAGCTAAACATACACTTACAATAATATAATTATGAATCTCACCGAAGTTCGCCGATTATGTCCTTATCGGAGCTACTTGACTTTGGGTGTCTTTCGAATGAGTGTTTAAAATAACTTAAATATATCTTGTGTGACTAAACGGAACACAACTTTCTCTTACCAAAGGTAAGTCACATCAGATTTTTTGATTAACCTCCACCGAAATACCCGAGCGAAATGCCACAAGTATTGAGTTACAAAGGAATGAGAGTTGACATCCTTCCATTTCACACAACACCTAATACATAATTGATTTATGAAATTTAATCAAAATCGTTTGAGCGAATTTATCGATGAAATCGAGAGAAAAAAAAAAAATTACATCAGCAAAGTACTAGGACTCTTTGGCTGATTTTATTGAAAAGTTTCGAGCTGCATGCGATAAGGTTTCTTTGCTAAAATATAAAATTTCAGACTTGTACTTTTTTTAGTTTTTGAGAAATCTTGTTCATAGAAACAGAGACAGGCCATTTTGTGAGATTCATTTTTTAAGACTCCTGGGACATTAGAACGTATATTTCCATTGAAATCTCGACATACCATACTTTCCATATACAATACTATATATAGGTAATAGAAAGGGTAAAAACGGATAATTCGAAGTATTTATTCAAAACCATGAATAATTATTATTCTCTTATGGATTTTTTCAATCACAAATTTAAAAATTAATTTTCTGGGGCCGCCCCTGCTAATAGGAACAGGCCAGGGAGATAAAAAAGTGTCTCATCTCTTTCTCTCTCTAAATAAGATGTTTGGTTAGGAAGTCTTTGCTTTTTTTTTTTTTTTTTTTGTTTTTTGTTTCTTATAAACTTACTGAGTTAAAGTTTAATAAAGGTTAATTTGAAACCAAGTTTCACTTCATCTTCTCTCTATTGACTTGGATTTTAGAATCAATCTTGGTTAAGTTGGCTTTAATTTCACCTTACGAGTCACTCCTCTGCACTTCCTCTCTCTCTCTCTCTTTCTCTTTACTCGCGAACACTGAACCTGCCTCTTAAAGAAATAAGAAGAACAAGGAAGTTTAGTAATCATTAAAAATTCGATCCAACTGTATATGGATCTGATGACATCATCGGAATGTCTGCGCGAGAGTCTCTATAAAAGGAATTCTATTATATAGTGTTGTAAAAAATTAGAATGACTGGCTGTATGTAGTTGTTATCTGGATGGCAGGGCAGTGCTTAGTTTCCTTCTCAATCCTTTATAACTCAAAATACGTGGCGACGCTTCGGTCGCGTCTTCCGACCTTCATCAGCACACGGTCGGAATACACGAATGAAATTTCAACATGTAAAGGATTGGGAAGGGAACTAGGCTGCCATTCATCCAGAAACAACTACCAAAAAAATTAGGTTTACATCTAATATGAAAACTTCGAGAGGAACTTCTGCTTCAGTCATTTTTTAGTTTTTTTCATAAATAAATCGCAAATTAGGTGTCCGATCAAATGATGAAAATTATAGAGCGTTAAATTCTTCATCGAAGAGATAGGCACTTGTTGAAATCAAAACTCAAAAAGTATCTAATTTTAATAAAAGAAATTTTGAACTAAGAGCCTGATGATGGTCCAAAGCCCAGCGCCGAAATGTCGATCCTAGGATTAGTTTTCTCTCTTCCTGAAAAATAAATTTTTTCATTTTTTCGATTTTGACTTTTAACTTGAATAACTTTTTCTCGGAGGCGGGGGGGGGGGATCAAATTTTGGCAAAAATGGAGAGAAATCCAAGAAATTATTCAAGCTGATTTTGGGACTCGTTCATCTAAGGCCCAAGCAAAAGCTAATGATAGGCTGTAAAGATGTGGCGCTCTCTATGGAAAAGCGCTCAAATCTCAGCCCTATTTATTTCAATTATTAAGTAACAATGGCACATCACCAACACGACGCCCTTCTCTTAAATTCCATATTCCTTTTTTCTTTTTTTTTTTCTAATGCCCTTAAACCCTTGGCTCACTTGCTGCTGTCGCTGACGTGGCGCGCATAAAAGCATCATTCTTTAGAGAGAGAGAGAGAGAGAGAAAGGTGATAACAACGAGAGCTTATTGCATCACCAAGTCAACGAATCAGCGATTTTTTTCCTCTCTTTCTCCTTTTCACAATTCAATACTGAGCCAAGCTGTTTTCACATAAAAAAAGACGTCACCAAATACCACACACACACAAGTTATGTCATTTGAAAGTCTGTAAATAGAATTTCAGAATTTCTCAGTTGCTAAGCTAATTATTATTAGCACAAAATGCAAGAAGATTCTCTTTATCATTTGGATCATTCACTTCTTTTTCATCTATTTTGGTTCAGGGGTTCTAAATCTAAAATAAACCTTAGAGAGATCCAGATTAGAAATTTTTCTGGCAGTCGATTTTAGAAAACCTTCCAAACATACAATCCCCTTCAAAAGTAATTGGACAACTTATATCTTTTGTTTTGTTTTAATGGATAATTAGAAGACAAACATGAAATCCGAAAAGAATAAATTTAATAATAGATAGGGCATTATGAAATTTGATGATGTTGAATTTCATGTTTGTCTTCTAATTATCCATTAAGACGAAACAAAAGATACAGGTGGTCTTTTGTTACCTTTGTGAGGGTAGTATACAAAGATACCAATGAAAAATCGGCAAATTTCTTTGAATTGACAAGAAATAGATTCTATCTCATTCATAACATCTGTAATTTTCTGAAAAAGAGCGAGAAACGTTGACAGCAAAATAAATTTAACTTTTTCTTTTTGGCTGAGTTCAGATTGTAATTCTTGTTCATAGACAGACATTCACACACAAAGACAGCGTGACTCATTTTTTTAGACTTTAGCGACCTCAAAACGTGTATTTCCGTTGAAATCTCGGCATTGATTTTTTTGGTGGACGCCATACTTTCTCACTATATATTTCATATATATATAAGTAAAAATCTAAATAAAATTTTAAAAAATTTAAATCTTATTATTTTTATTATTCAAAAATTTTTTTAAATTTTAATTCGCTCGTGTCATCATGGAAGGAAAAGAGAAAATGTTATCTTGTCCAATGCAACCATATCCCTTCTCTTTTCATTCCTTTATTATATGCATTTGAGAGAGGAGGTCATTGTTGCATTGGACAAGATAACATTTTCTCTTTTTCTTCAATGACCAAACGAACATCTACATATATGGCATTATTAGGGCGAGCCCCCTGAGGAACGAGAGTTGCAAAAACCGGTAATAATCACCTGCGAATAAATACCGTACACTCCTGCCTTCATAATACAAATGATGAAAGAATGCACAACAGCCAAAGAGCAAAAGAGATCTCTTAAAATAATTGTTGATTCATTGATTTTATTATTATAATCTATAAATAGAATTATTATTAAAGAAAAAATATTGAGGAGTCGCGAGTATAAAGAAAAGTGACCTGTCCCAAATATTTTGTTGATTATTATTAAAAAGAAGGGAAGCAGGAAGGAGGAATATTCCCGCTTGGTCCTCCATTACAAGTGTAATAAAAAAGGACCGAATCCGAAATCCCTTCCTTGTCGGCAGAAACTCGAACTGTTTTCCTAACTAAATAATTTCTTCCTTTCTTGTTGTTTAATAGAATTAAATATACTCAGTTCCCTTCCCTGAATGGAAGAATTTCTTCTTTTTTTTTTTTTTGTTCCTTACTTAGCCTTTTGTGTTCTTTTCTTAAAGTAAATAATATATATTATTTGCCAATTCACAAAAGTAAAAAAAAAAAAAAAAAGAATATAAAAGTAAAATATTATAAATAGAAAACAGCAGCAGTTGAATCGTATAATCCAATCCATGTCAAAATATTTAGCGTTAACAGGATTGGGATGCAATTGACCAGGGGGAAAGAAGAAGGAAGAAGGGCCATCCTTGTAAGCTGCTTAAAGGGACACGCGAGATGCCCAGCTGCGTTCTCTCGCGTGGGCTTTGATCTTGAATTTCAGGAAAAAAAATCGGCAGAAGAAGAGAGACGTTTCAAAATCACTACATTATTAAGTTTATTTCATTAACGCCATATCAGAAGGGGCGTATACACATCGCAACTTTGAAATTTTAGAAGCATTGAGTGTTTGCCTATTTCTAAGTTTGCGCAACAAAAAAAAACTGGTTGTATAGTAGTTCAAAATTTCCCAAAATAAATCACGTTGTTCTGCCCTGTTCATTTATTATTATACACTGTATTGTACTATCCCCCTCAAAAGTAATTGGACAACATGTATCTTTTGTTTCGTCTTAAGGAGAAAGGTCATGAAATTCAAAAATTATCAAATTGCATAATGTTTTATCTATTATTACATTTATTATTTTTCGGATTTCATGTATTATCCATTAAAGCGAAACAAAAGATAAGCTGGTCCAATTACTTTTGAGAGGGATAATACATAGAGCTATTTGCCCCTCTTCATGTATAAGGATAAGAGAACAATTGTTAGTTGCTTGCATAATTAACCGCATCTACTTTCAAAAAAAAAAAAAAGACAATTTAAAAAGCCACTATTTACACCCGTATTTCTGAAAGTGGGGTAATTTGGGTTTTTGGGAGGGGGCAATGTGCAAATATATGTTATATTCTTTTGATATTGCAATCCTGACATATATCCCATATTTAGGTAAGAGAAAGTAAAAATGAAGAGAAACTCCGTGACGGCGTTGTGCTTATTTGGGGAATTTGAAATTAAAGGCTCAATATATACGTATGTACAATATTATAATTTAAGAGAACTGAGTGCGATGATTGTTTTGACTGGACATGTTTCGGCTTGAACGAGGGACCTTCCAATTTCGAGGCCGCCATTTTAAAGCCCTTTTTTTCTTTTTGAAAGTCGATGCGGTTAATTATGCAACCAACTAACAATTGTTTTCTTATCCTTATACACGAAGAGAGGCAAATAGCTCTATGTATTATCCCCCTCAAAAGTAATTGGACCAGCTTATCTTTTGATTGTTTCGCTTTAATGAAGATTTGTCCAAAAAAAAAAAAAAACCTATTATTCATATATTATAAATATTCGTTCAGCTAACCTCTGGTTTAGGTTTGCATCGATTGTCTTCATCAGATACAGTGTACACATGAAAAAAGGAAAGATCATGTTACATAAATTTGAATCCTTAAAATACTCTCTTTCCTCATTCATGACTCCAGCTCTGATGAAGGCAAGCAATTGCAAACCTAAAACAGAGGTGGGCTTTTTTTTTTTTTGAAGTTTTTAATTTCATTAACCCTGAAATACTTCTATTTTTCAACTAATACATTACAATTTATTTAACCTAAAACCTTATAGAAATCTTTAGATGCGGCTCGGGTTATATTTTTTAATTCGGCTCTCAGCTTACCACAGCCCTGATATGAAAGAAACTTAAAAAACACATAAACTATGAAAAATTATTAAATAAAATCTTCTATAAGCGCCCCAAACTTATCTATTTACTAATATATGAAAAAAATTTACTCTATTTTATTCGCTTTGCATTTATTTGTACCTTTATGAAATAATAATTTGAATAATATTTTCCTCTATAAATTGATATTAATATATCAATATAAAAGAAAGTCCGTTTGCAATGCATGGATTGCAAAATTACTTGTCAAATCTCTTGGGACTTTTTAATTCAATCTATAGAGATAATTAATAGAGATGAGGGGTCGAGATTTTATTTATAAATGAAATAAAACTCTTATTATTATTTGTGGCTAGTAAAGCTTGAATTTTGCTATAAAAAAAAAAAAAAATTGTGGCTAGTGAGTGCTCTGAGGAGGAGTCGGTAGGGTGTCGCCGTTCTGCACAGGAGATCGGTGTTCGCATCCCGGGCAGGAGGGATTTTTTCA